>JAOPHQ010002298.1:0-243673 GCA_030340625.1 Merluccius polli
TGACTTCCGAAGACCAAACTTGGTCACGTGCATCGAGACTCCGTCCGAAGTGGGCAAAACAAATGTGGTGTCATTTGTCCACTAGGGGGCGCTGTAATTAACAAAATTGCATTTTTGCTCATTTCTCTTGACGTGTTTGGATTTGACACTACATTTTCATGTCTGCTGATACTGTGGAATGTCCCCTTTCAGGATCTTGCAAAACTTTTCACGTCATCGTAAGAATTCGGCCGCCATCTTTGATTTTGTCGAAAGTGAAAAAAAAGTTTCAGCGGTCGCAATTTTTGATGGATTCTCATGAAAATCAACACAGACTATCTTCAGACCAATCCGCACAAAAGTTAGGAGATGGATTTTTCAATTTCGACTTTGTGCGCCCGTTACAGCCAATTGAAATCAGCGGCGAAGGCGGCGATTTCGATGTGAGCTCATATCTCGGGAACGCTTTGACGTATCGAAATAAAATTTGATGGCATGCTTCGAGGCTCTGTCCCAAGTGCAGGAAAAAAATCTGGTGTCATTTGGTCACTAGGGGGCGCTGTAATTAGCAAAACATTGTTTTTGCTCATAACTCTTGATGTGTTTTTATTGGAAATGAAAATGTGATATCTGCAGATACTGTGGGTTGCCCCATTGATACTTAATGCCAACTTTTCACGTTAACCAATCGCCATTGGCGGCAACGCCGCCAAACAGGAAGTTTGCTCTTATCTCGGCGACGCTTTGACTTCCGAAGACCAAACTTGGTCACATGCATCGAGACCCCGTCCGAAGTGGGCAAAACAAATTTGGTGTCATTTCTCCACTAGGGGGCGCTGTAATTAACAAAATTGCATTTTTACTCATTTCTCTTACATACTATGTAAAAATCACACGGCTAGAATAAGCCAGGAATTAGCTCAGTCTGTAGAGACTTGGCTTGGGAACCGGAGGGTCGCCGGTTCTAGTCCAGCACAGACCACAGTATGGAACGTGCACTGGGTGCTGGTGCAAATTAAACGAAAGAATATAGAAGGCACACCAACATTTTCATTTACATAATAATGTAATCTGGTATCATTTGGTCCCTACGGGGGCGCTGTAACTAGCAAAACATTGTTTTTGCTCATAACTCTTGATGTGTTTTTATTGGAAATGAAAATGTGATATCTGCAGATACTGTGGGTTGCCCCATTGATACTTAATGCCAACTTTTCACGTTAACCAATCGCCATTGGCGGCAACGCCGCCAAACAGGAAGTTTGCTCTTATCTCGGCGACGCTTTGACTTCCGAAGACCAAACTTGGTCACATGCATCGAGACCCCGTCCGAAGTGGGCAAAACAAATTTGGTGTCATTTCTCCACTAGGGGGCGCTGTAATTAACAAAATTGCATTTTTACTCATTTCTCTTACATACTATGTAAAAATCACACGGCTAGAATAAGCCAGGAATTAGCTCAGTCTGTAGAGACTTGGCTTGGGAACTGGAGGGTTGCCGGTTCTAGTCCAGCACAGACCACAGTATGGAACGTGCACTGGGTGCTTGTGCAAATTAAACGAAAGAATATAGAAGGCACACCAACATTTTCATTTACATAATAATGTAATCTGGTATCATTTGGTCCCTAGGGGGCGCTGTAACTAGCAAAACATTGTTTTTGCTCATAACTCTTGATGTGTTTTTATTGGAAAAGAAATTGTGATATCTGCAGATACTGTGGGTTGCCGCATTGATAGTTTATGCCAACTTTTCACGTTAGCCAATCGCCATTGGCGGCAACGCCACCAATTAGGAAGTTTGCTCGTATCTCGGCGACGCTTTGACTTCCGAAGACCAAACTTGGTCACATGCATCGAGACTCCCTCCGAAGTGGGCAGAACAAATTTGATGTCATTTGTCCACTAGGGGGCGCTGTAATTAACAAAATTGCATTTTTGCTCATTCCTCTTGACGTGTTTGGGTTTGACACTAAATGTTCATGTCTACTGATACTGTGGAATGTCCCCTTTCAGGATCTTGCAAAACTTTTCACATCATCGTAAGAATTCGGCCGCCATATTGGATTTTAGCGAAAGCAAAACAAAATTTTCAGCGGTCGCAAATTTTGTCTGATTTTCACGACAATCGGCACAGACCATCTTCAGACCGATCCGCACAATAGTTTCTTACTGGCGTTTTCGATTTCGACTTCGTGCGTTCGCTACAGCCCATCGAATTCAGCGGCGAAGGCCCCGATTTCGATGTGAGCTTATATCTTGGGAACGGTTTGACGGATCTATTATTCCATTGATCGCCCGATTGGCATGGGTCCCTCATTGCTGCTTGCAGCTATATTTTAAAATGATTTTGTTTTTTGGTCTGTGCCCCCGGAACCCATATATGCATTAAAGATAAAATAGTGTGACCTTTTTGGGGCAAGGCACAGTGCAGCAGCACTGATGGTTGTTCGTCATGTTTTGATGTTTGACAGCAACACAATAGTGTCAAAAAGCTAATAGGCCTATTAAAGATTCCTGACTGCTACTGAAGTTAATTTAAACTATAAAAAAATTAATAATAAATAAAAAAGCTAAACTAAACTAAGGTAATACACAGGGCAGTGTAACATCAACGACGCTTGACAGTCTGTATGTAGGCATGTTCGATATCGTGCAGCCCTCTGAACAATGTCTTATATCAATGGGTGGTTTTTGTACAACTTTTGCACTTTTGGAAATGGAAAGTTTCATGAAATGTCTAGCTTACTGTTTAAATCTGTTTTGACATATGGCAAAACAAATTGCTAAATTCCTGCATGTTATTAACTTTCAGAAAATGTATGAAGGATATTATGCCTATGCAAAGACCTGTGAATTAACGTTTTCAATTGCAATCTGAGGGAATTCTAACATTTTGAGTTTTTTTATTCATTGTTCCTGGTGTAGACTCCATTGAGGCTTGTACCCAGTGACATCCAAAGACCAGACTATGCTGATCATTCAAGAGGTAATCCAAACAATACTCTTACGTTGGGTACTATTTGAATAAGGGATGCTATAATTACACAGCCTGTCATTAACATGCTGTTAATTAGGTGAGTGCTGATAGCTGATCTTCTCTTATTTTTCTTTCTTTCTTTCTTTCTTTCTTTCTTTCTTTCTTTCTTTCTTTCTTATTCTCTACAAACTTTGGCACTTATCGCTTCCCACAATCTTTTACCAAGAGACTCCATTCCAATTTTAAAATGTTCATCTTGGCTGGGAAGCTTTCATTAGAAAAGTAAAGCTGTTACTTTTCTACTAAAAATGTTATATACTTTTTAAAATATTCAACTTATAAAATATTATATTTTATAATAAAACATCAATGTCTGCCATTTCTGGGCGGCTTCAACTACTTCAGATTTCACAGCTCGGTCAATTTTGAACCTTTAAACTTTGTTCAAACATTGAACAAGTCTTTACTAGGGGTGATGGCTGACTGACATCATGATGGAGAGCCATCGTGATGCCACGCCCCCCTCGTCCGACACACACTAATCCTATAGTCTCTTCTATAGTTATTACCTAAAAACTTTGCAGGGATTGCTCTGTAAATAAATTGAAAATATAACTAATGGTCCATATAAAGTGCTGTAAGTTAACTAGGGCTGCCCCCTAATAGTTGACGGAGGCTTAGTCGAATACGTTTTCATTAGTCGAGCAAAAAGTAAAACATAAAAATAAGAAGGCATGAGCATCGCAAACCGAATACATCCGTGGTCGCAACAAGCCCTGATTTAACTAATCGCTGCAGGCATACTGACCAATACACCTGGGCAGGTAAACACCTAGGCAGGTAGACACCGCTAGACACACGGGACTCATACCGGTGATCGCGGCTTTAGTTCCCCGTGTCTAATCGCTGTAATTCAGAGCGTGAATATCGGTTGAATATCTAATATCTTTCTAACTTTAAAAAACACTTTAGTATTTTTTAAAACGATAGTCGCACATCCCTAGTAACTACGCCGTGAAGGTGAACCCTCCCGGACTCCGCTATTAACATGAACCGCTCCGCCGAAGGAGCCACACATCCACACGCACCGGACACCAAAATACAAACAAACATGTTTTCCATTTGATTGCTTTTAAATAAATTTGTGTGCAGTTATACGGTAAATACGATTATTAAAAGTGTTCATGTCTCCTTCCTGGTCCAGAACCGCTTGGTCCATGCCGTTAATAGGCGGCCCGCTTCGTGGGCCGCCTATTAACGGCCCCGCCCCCCGACGACGATATCATCGTCCATCACGATGTTTTACTGTAAACATCGTCAACTGCCAATTTAAGGGACATCGCCCAACCCTAGTCTTTACATTTCAACCTTTATATTGATTGAAACAGCTTTCCGATATCTTTTATACTTGTGGAGATTCAACAGTTTAAGTTTTATACCTACTTTGTCTTATAGACTTCCATTGAGCTCTGGTAGAGTGTGTCGTCACCCTGCTGTATCCCAAGCTAGCTTTAACAAATGCAAAAGTTTTCAAATGCCTTGGAGCCTAAAAAGTCAATATTTCACCTAGAAACACAATGTAAAGCTTAAACCGTGGGGGGGGGGGGGTCTCGGTCTAAACAGTCTTGTCTTTTATACCATTTTTAAACTTGCGAATAAACTCATACTTGAAGGGACAGACGTGACATGCGTCTACTTCTACTGAACATGACCATGTCCAATTTATAGTAGTCTGTAGTTTTCGAGAACAAGGCTATGGTTTGAGGCTAGGTTATTCATACAAGGCATTGCTGTTTGTCTGTTTTTCCGCACACAATGAAGTAGGCTAGCAGGCTTTCTAGAAACTATCTTTTTCATGTCATGCTATCTATACAAACAACATGGCATATGAAAGCTGGAACTCAACAGATTCAAACAGTGCAAGCCATATCATTCTGTGACCTAAACTCGCAAACACACATCACTTTTTCCAAGTTACAACCACAAACAATGTCATACCTTTGTTGTTATCATACTAATAATAATACTTAGCATACCAATACTACAGCTTATCGTACTGATACAGGGCACCAGACTAACTTTTTACATTGGTTGCACTGGTGCGCTTAACTTTTGCATTTAGGTGCACCAGCACATAATTTAGGTGCACCAAAAAATGTTCACCACGCCTTTTGCCTCCACAATAATACATTTGAAGCATTTTGTCAGTTCCATACACGTTGGTAATTTCTTAACACATTATGTACATTATTGTAAACAGGAATAAAGGTGCAGATACATGTTTTTTTAAAGTTAAATCACTGTACAAACAAGAAATCACAATAACCTCAATTGTGATGTTTAAAGTGCTTGACAAACTCAAATAAATAAATCAAACTCAAATAACTTAACAAAAGTGTGCACTGCCTTGAACAGACAACTTTTTTTCAAAGCGGATTTACATTTAACCCGTTCTTTTTCATAAGGACTTAAATTTAAAATTTAGTAAAAGGTAGCTCTTGTTATATATATATATATATATATATATATATATATATATATATATATATATATATATATATTATAAGCAGTGTTACATTTTATTATCCTTTCTGACTCCTCCCACTGCTTCTGTTTGCCGCTGCTCTGCTGACTGTTGCGTACGTAGAAGACTACATTACCCACAGTCCACACGGTGTGACTGCCGGTGTTCGCTAGTTTTCTATTCAAAGTGTATTTTTAATATATTGAACGTGTCGTGTGTCCAAATTCAACACTGCACTTTTCTGGGTCCTGATACATCCGCAGAGTGCGACGAACGGCCGTCTAGATAATGGACGAGATTATCGCAGATGGCAGACGCACAGAGAGTCCTGCCTTATAGTTAGTTACATTGCAGACATTGCGTCCTGCCGCAAAGTATGCTCTCTGTTTACGACACGTGTGACAGCTGACAAAACGAAGGATCAGGCTTAGGTTCATGCTCAATATAGCCGTTACCGATCAGTAAAAAAATGCCTTGAACGGCCCGAGTCTTTGAGATCGGATCGGGACCGCATTCACCGAAAAACAATATCAGGGTCAGAGCCAATCAGAGGCAGAGTAGGGCACGTCAGAGCCAATCAGAGGCAGAGTAGGGGCACGTCTTCACAGAACGTGGGTGGGGAAACAAAATAACGCTCCACACAGACGGACCTGCTTAATGTCAGGCGCATCGGTGTGACCAATGAAAATGTTTCGTCGCACTTGACAGATTTTTGGTCGCACTCTGGAGCCCTGTGATACTGTATCATACTAACACTACTACATATCATGTCATTACTATGTATCATACTACTACTACTTTTACTTATCATATTAATAGGCCAACTTATACTATAAGGCCTATCGTACTACTACTGGTACTTGTCATACTAATACTACTTGTCATGCTTATTCTACATCTACTAATTATCATGCTAATACTTATTATACTACTAGGCCTAGGTTCAAAATGTATCACTTTAGTTTATCTATTTGTTTACCTCTTAAACTTTCTTCCACTATTTGATATTGTTAAAATGCTTTGTATGTTCATACTTTTACGCTTACTCCATTCAGACTTGAAACTTTTAAACTCTGTTAAAATATTGTCACTTGAGTTCAGCTATTCAACATTTCTAAACGTCCTAAATTATTTATTAAACATATTTTTAAGCTTATTTTACACTGCAGCACTCACATTTTCTGCAGGAAATGCATTTTCTAGTGATGTCATTAACTCCTTATCAATGTGTCCCTTTTAATTTAAAACACCTGACCATTAAAAGGTATCTTTAAGAACCTGCCTCCACCTCTGCTTATTATGTTTTTGAGATTTAATACCTTTATTAAAATTATTAAAGAATTTCAGCTGTTCTGGAGGCAAAGGGGTCCTACCCAATATTAGAAAGTAGGGCTGGCCCAAATACATAATTTCAAACTTTGGATAATTGTTAGGTTTTCTGAACGAATATGCGAATATTCAGAGAAAAATAAGTCAATGCATATCTTTCCCTGCCTGAATGGGAGCTGACGGAGACCACTGCTGCAGAATCCTGTTATTTTAATAACGCAAAAAGCAAAACAACACTATCACGTAGGATTGCTGCGTGGACGTCAGTGGCTTTCTGATCAGATATTGGTTCCGAGTCCGACTCGGTTACAGCAGAGCTTCAATGCACCGTAGCCTAAAAGACACATGGCTTCCATCAGAGAAGGCCTACTTCCAATTATTACAAAGCCAATAGGTGGGTTAAACATTGTGCAAGTTTTGATTAAATTGCACAGCAGGAATAGCGCTATTCACCTGAAGAGACATCACACAGGAACTATTGTAGGTGAAGGATTGCCATAAAAGGAAAAAACATTGTTACCTGTTCTATTCATGTTTATTAAATTACCCACCCATTATTCGTAGGTAGAGCTTTTTGGTATCTTTTGGCCTCATTTAAACATGCTTTATAACACTTCTAAAACCGCTAATCCCCCACTTGCCGCAACCTCTTATTTCTATGGCTGCAACTGACTAGTGGAAGCATTCATGGAAAACCAAATCATGGGGAGAACCCTAGAAAATCTAATCAATGTTGTTGTTATTGTTATTGTCTAAACAGTGCCGTAACATGATTATAAACATGATTAACATGATAACATGATTGCATGCAGTGAGCATGTTGGGTACAGTGTTCAGTCTTTTTCCAAGTACATTTTTTTATTTTAGTGAGAACAAAAAATCCCACTTAACATTAGTAGGCTGTTGTAAAGGGATTACAATGAGAACGCTTGCCTTGCTTAACACTTCAGCTCCACTGGAGCCATCGAGTGTCCTTTTGAGTGTTGCGTCAGCTTTTGCATCGGGCTGGGAAATGCTGCCCGTGTTGCGGTGCGTCACATCGCTTCGTCCAAACAAAAAAACCTGCTGTGCTTCAATTCTCAATGGCGAACACTAAAGCGCCAACCCGCCACGTTCACTGAAAAAATAATTACATTCTTTGTACATTGATTGTTTTCTGGTTGTGAAATTGAAAGTTATAATATACATGTGAAGTGCCCTGTGGTCTGTGGAGCACATATAACGGCACGTTGACTTGACGCAGATGGCAACATGATGATTAACTTTTGACTCAGCAATATATTTAAAAGAAAAACTTTGTCTGGAACTGAATCCAGGGGTGCTAATCTAGACTCGTACAACCAGACCACATTCCTTTGCACACACACTAGACTTTAGCCTTGGCTATCGAGGCGGCATTAGCCAATGTCTTGCCAATGGTAGAAGGTGCTGGAAGGCGAATAGTATGTGAGCCCGTGAGATTTGGGCTGAATGTGAGAGGCTAGTGGCAATCCTACACAGAGTGCCTATGAGTAGAAACGGCAACGCCGCAGATGAAAGAAATCTAACATTTTGCAAATGTATTTGGCGACCCAATTAAAATCCAGCACGACCCATCAGGATTTAACACTAGACACTGCCAGACACTTAAGGGGTCCTATAACCGCCAAGTCCGACACCCAAGAGCGTCAGTATACTTTTTTCTGCACTGATGGGCCATTAACGCTATTCTATTGTCTATTGCAAATGCATAAATTTGGCGATGCTCCTGGTTGGTGTTTTTTCATGAAAAAACACCAACAACCCAGCTATTGGTCCTCAAATGATGGTGCAGACTATTACATTATCAAATGTTGTTTAACGAAAGAACGACAATAAGTCTCCTCAGCCTTCATATTTGTCTCTTGGTCTCTCTCGTGCGCAGTGCGTCTTTCAGTTCAACAGTCAACACACATCCACACCAACCATCCACTAGTATTTTGTTCAAATTAGTCGGTTTACATAACATTACATTTCTGATTGTATATGCATGTAGCGCACACATGACACACTTTTTAGAGTTCGACAGAAAGTGTGATTAGTTTCACTTCCATTTCTGATATTTTACACACATGAAAGGATGAAGATTTTAGTGTGATTTATAAGTGATTATCAGTGCATTTGAATGAATATTGTTGTGCAAATGAGTTTCTATGTCCCATTCATTGTCTCAATGCGCTGTACGGCACTCATGTAAATGCTTCCATTCGGTTGCGGAGAGGGCGGAGGAGAGTACCAACGCTAATCGGCACTGCTCCTGGCGGTTGAAGGGGGGTGTTTTTGTGAAAAACACCAACGTTTAGGTTTTCTGAACGTTATTCTATCATTATGACGATATAGGCGTGTGCAGAATTGGTATTGAGGAGAAGTCGGGGCATGAGGGAACCATAGCAATAACAATGACAGAGCAATTAACATTCTTGAATCACAACGCCCAATGGTGTCGGCTCTGGCGGTTCTAGTGTTAAGCATATCAGAGCTGTTATGCTTTAAGCATATCAGGGCCCAGATTCCCGATAACGATGGATCCACGCTCGTACGATCCTTCTTACGAATCATCTTACGAACGATCGTAATTTTTTCCGTGCGTTTCCCGAAACTCCTCTTAACATGAACGCGCGTGCACAGATCTAACAATCGATCGTAGCCTTGTAACTGTCCACTGACATGGTGCTGAAATACATATATACCATGGTCTGGGTGAATACTCGATTCTGATTGGCTGGAGGGTGTAGGTAAAGTAAGGGATAATGCCCGACGAGGTGTCTATTAACAGAAATTAATGGACGACGCGGAGGTGTGAACAGTCCGACGCGAAGCGGAGGTGTCCATTCACCTCGAAGGGCATTATCCCGCTTATACCATGGTCACTTACGAAAGAAAGAAATATTTAATCAATTAATAATACTTTAATGTGTTTTAGAGTTAAAATCGTGAGGTTTTTTTTATTTTTACAAGTCAAGCGGACTATTTAATATCTCCCGTATGCAGGCGTTGCCAAGCAACATGGCCATAGCGTCTTCATAGCGGCAACGTCTTTCCTAGGTGTACATTAACACTTTTTAACCTACACCCTCCAGCCAATCAGAATCGAGTATTCACCCAGACCATGGTATAACATAGACTAAGCTATATAGCCTATCGTAACTTTAGCCTCAGTGGAGTCACCAGCTGGACATTCAGTGGTATTGGATGTTTTGTGCAATGTTAACGACGCTCGTAGCGTGCTACGAGTACCCCTGAAGCTCTCGTTAGCTACGAGTGTCTTAACGACCGTTGTTACACAACGATTCTTGAAAATTCTGTGAAAACTGTCTGATGGTCGTACGACGAACTTAAGGAACCACTTAGGCCAGGGGTCGGGAACCTTTTTTGCCTTGAGAGCCACTTTTACACAAAAAAAAAATTGTGCATGGTGAGTGTCGAAGTGGCGGTTAACGTTATCGTTTCCACTGGCGTAACAACATGATGATAGGCCCCGGTGTAAATATTTTTTTTGTGCCCCCGCGGTTGTTGACGGAGGGGTGCCGCGCGATTGTTGCCGGGGGGGGGCGGCGTCTGGGCCCCGGTTGCACCGTCGATAGCTACGCCACTGATCGTTTCATGGACGCAATTTTCTCATTACATAACAGACAGATCGCACTTCCAGCTCTTTCCACGAACGCAATCTGTCCAATTGGGCTGAAAGTTGCGGACTTTCTCTTCGGGCTTTTTCCTTTTTAACATTTTGATTAGCGCCAGGGGTGGACTGGCCATCGGGGCCGACGCACATCTTTGGGCCGGCCCAGGACTGTCATAAAAATAAAAAATAAAGTGATTTGGCCCAACCGGAGGCGGTATGTTACGGTCGTCAGACCTGTGTGTTACGCGCGCCCCCCCCCGGTCGGTCTTCGGACCGGGGTGTGTTACGCGCGCGCACCCCCCCCCCCCGCCGTCGGACCCATAGCCATATATAATGTCTATGGTCGGACCGGGGTGTGTGACGATCGCGCGCGCGCACATCAAGGTTAGCCTAACAATGAAAGTTTTCTCACTGACGGAAATGGAGGGAAATCTGTGATTTTGTTTGATATTGACATGGCAACGAGCCGCGAATGTAACAATATTACTGAGATAGACCTACTGTAACTGCCTATTTGCCACGAAGCCTTGTCATTATAGGGCCAGCGTGCGTGCGTGTGTGTGTGCGTGTTGGGAGAGTCGGGTTGATTAAAAAAAAATACGGTTTTCTCCGAATGTAATGACGTGTTTCAATCGACACAGCTCTCCCCTAGTATTGACTGTTATTTTAGCATTATATTAGGGTAGACCTAGTCTGATTCCTTGATTACATTTTTTTTTCCCTCAACTAATTTCGTCCGAGAGCCCCGGCCGTCGGCAAAAGAGCCATTGGGGGCTCGCGAGCCCCACGTTCCCGACCCATGACTTAGGCTAACGATGCTTTCAGGAAACGGGGCCCAGGGCCATAAGTGCTGTACCCTGTTAATAATGGTGGTCTCTAGTAGCCCATAGGTTACATCAGCTACACCAGTGATAACCATGAGATTTGATGTAAAACACCACAGGCTTCTAATGAATATTGTTAAAGGAAGCCTTTAATGATTGGAGGGTGCAACAAGAATTTCAATTTTTGTAATAATCAAAAACGTGCATGGGTAACATTAAATGAATGAAGGATGACAATTAACAATACTTGGTACATTGGACATTTCTGTGTTCAACACATTAAAAACATTCCTGTGAACCATTCTCCTATGTTCTGTTTGTCTTAAACAGGTATGTCTGAGTCTGAACAGACTTTGAAGGGGACATCGCAGATAAAGATATTGTCTCCTGAAGAGATTGAAGGCATGAGAGTAGTATGCAAGGTATTAGAAAATCTACCCGACTTGCTTGTGTTGTGCTGCTATTGCATGGGCCAGGCATGGGGAAATCAAGAAATGTATATACTATCAATTTGATCTGAGTGTCCACACTCACACTTAATTCAGAAACAAAACCGAGCCCTTAAAAACTTATTTTTTTAAAACGTTTTCATGCAGCCATCACCGATCAAAGTCAACTATGTATGTAAAGAATAACCCATTCACCTATGTCTTTTTAATCAATTTTCTCTGTGGAGAAAAATAAAATGCAATCACATTTTGAACAGAAGTGATGCCGGGAGTAAGAAGGTTGCGTAGTGCACATTTTACATATTTCAATTAGGTGTGCAGCTTAAACTGCACAGTTCCTATTATATATCATACTTATTATTAGGTGTGGAGCAAACCTGCTTGAACAATGCTAGAACAATAATTCATATAATTCAACAGCAATAAAAAAAATTATTTGTACTACCTTACTATCCAAACCTTTATGGAATGACTCAAAACTTTTATACTTATGCTTGTTAAGTATTTTATACTTATGCTTGTTAAGTATTTAAACTCTTTAACTCCCCCACACACAGAATTTTTCTATGTTCTAGAATTGTTAGTGTACAAAATCACAATTATTACAATGTAGAAACTGTCACTTCTCCCACAATAACTAGACCCCATAGATATATTATACATCAACATGTTGAGCTCCTAGCAGGGACATATATTGAAATATAGAAATCAGTTTAGAACTGAACAGCTGTTTCGAAAAATAACACAATTCTCTCACACTAGACTATTAACTCATTGGCTGCCAATGACGTCTATAGACGTCAATTGAAATACAACCGTTGACTGCCAATGACGTCTATAGACGTCAATTATGTTTTTCAACGGGGCTGACTGGGGAGCGATCTAGCGGACCTTGTCACAAAAAATCAGGCTTGTAAACATAGTATGTACTACCGAACTGACCCACTAGGTGGGCCCCGTGCCAAATAGGATGGGAGAGATGAGTAACACAAAAAGCTTGTTTTCTCCATTTTTGGTCAAAAACAGGTGTTTTTGGTGAAACCAATGTATGTTCTACTGCCGATTACCAAAGAACGGAAAAAGGTAGAAACAAACGGTTTGTTCCTGATTAAAGAAGAGAGTCTACTCTTTCTTGTGATAGTTTCGGTGTTTACATAGTCATAGAACTCACTGTTAAGTGGGTCTTAGGAAATCAGTCAAAATGCTGTAAAACGCTTGGCAGTATGGGCCTCTCTGCACTGAAAATGGCTGGCAGCCAATGAGTTAATATTCTTCATACTATATACTAGAACAATAATTCAAACTTTACTTACTACCTTACCATCCAAACCTCTATACAATAACTCAAAACTTATTATATATACTTTAAAAAAATATTTAACTTTTAAACCAAGAACATCCTAGCAACCCCCTAGAACACCATAGAACCCACCATAGAAACCACCACAATCATCCAGAATACAGCCCCACAAGCAGAATGTGCTTGTGGGGCTGTGATCTAGTGGCTCTTCTTTTTGATTTTGTGTGAAACAGTTATTTCACCAATTTAGTGAAATACGTTTTTGTTATATTTTAAATAAATTACTAAAATGTTACCATATGGCCTTAGTGTGGTACATTCCTAAAGAAATATAGTGGTTATATCACACATACCATGTAGCCTATCTTTTTAAGATTTTGAAGTTGTCAGGGCATAAGACCAATTATCAGTTAATGTTCACCAATCAAGACTCAATAGTCTAACAATGGAATAGCTCTCAGTGCTGAATTTCTTTTAACACAAAAACAAAAAGAAAAGCCACTAGATTACAGCCCCACAAACACGGTTTAAATCATCTTTTAATCGTTTAAATCGAAAAATCGAATCTAATTGTGACCTTAAAATCGAAAGTCAAATTGAATCGTGGATTTGGAGAATCGTGACACCCCTCTAGAACACCCTAGAAACCACCTAAAGCACCCTATCAACCACCCAATGCACTCTAGCAACCACCTAGAACACCCTTACAACCATCTAGAACACCATAGAAACATCTAGAACAACCTAGCAACCACCCAGTGCACTAGCATCTACATAGAACACAATAGAAACACCCTAGCAACCACCTGGAACACTATATCAACCAAATGCAACACCCTTGCAACCAGCCAAAACACCATAGAAAACCAAATAGACCACCCAGAACACCCTAGCGACCACCCCGAATACCTTAACAAGCATCTAGAACACCTAAGTAGCCACCTAAACACCCTAGCAACCACCCAAGACACCTTGGAAAACCATATAGAACACTCTGGAAAACCACATAGAACATCCTAGCAACCACCTAGAACACCCCAACAACGATATAGAACACCACAGAAACAACATAGAACATCCTAGCAACTACTCAAGACACACTAGCAACCATACAGAAATCCATGGCAACCACCCAGAACGCCCTAGCAACCACCCATTACACCCTAGCAACCACCCAGAACACCATAGCAAACCAACAAGAACACCCTAGCAACCATCCAGAACAATAGCAACTGTGCAGAACACCCTAGCATCCATCCAAAACACCCAAGAAGCAACATATAACACCCTAGCAGCCACCATAAAACTACAGCATTACTTCACGTCACTCTACTGCACATTTCCAATATACCAGGTACTAAAAGCTTTATTTTCAGCATACACACCGGGATTTTTCTGTGTTCTTGAATTGACCCGATAGACGTATTATATATACATTAAATGTTGAGCTTGATTGCTCATCTCAATTTTCTAAGCGATGGTGTTTATAAGAGATAACTTTAAATGTTCTCCACAAACACACACACATTGAAATCTAAAATCAGTTTCAAACTAAACGGTTGTTTAAAAAAATAACAATTATCTCACTCGACTATTCTTCCCAAACTTCCATACTCATCTTCTTCATACGTTATACTACAACAATAATTCAAACTTAATTTACTACCTTAATATCAAAACTTCTATATAATGACTCAAAACATACTATTTATACTTTTGAAATTTGAAATTTAAAAGACTTTTAAACCAAGAACACCCTAGCAACCACCTAGAACACCAAAGAAACCACCTACATAACCATAGCAACCACCGAGAACACCCTAGCAACCTCCCAGAATACCCTAGCAATCACCCAGAATACCCTAGCAACCATCTACAGCACCCGAGCAACCACTTAGAACTCCCTAGCAACCACCCAGTACACCCTAGCAACCACCTAGAACACCATAGAAACCCACATAGAACACCATAGAAACCACCCAGAACACACTAGCAACCACCTAGAACACCTTATAAGCCATCTAGCACCACCTAGAACACCCTAGCAACCATCTAGCACACCCTAGCAACCATTTAGAACACTAGCAACTGTGCAGAACACACTAGCAACTGTGCAGAACACCATAGCAACCGTCAAAAATACACAAGAAGCAACATGTAACACCCTAGCAGCCACCATAAAACTACAGCACCACTTCCCTTCACTCTACTGTATATTTCTAATATACCAGGTACTAAAAACTTTATTTTCTGCAAGCTGCACACCACAATTTCTTCCGAAATTGTGTTTTTTCTAGTTATTTTTTCTAGGCATTATTGTAGGACTTACTATTAAGAGAAAAATACTATCTCTCCCTCGAAGTGTTGTTGCATACATGCTTTTGTATGAAATGTTCATGTTGGGTACAAAGTACCAACTCCGGTCTCTATTGAAGCTATTGTTGTTGTAACAGATTAAATGACAATGGAATTTGTATTTGTGTGTACATCTTTGCTAGAATAGTACAATTCTTCAGAATGTCTACCTCTGTAATGTTTACTCCTTAAGTCGACTGCCTCTATTTACTGTGTATTGTTCATCATTTTCATTATTTAATTTGTGACTTGACTATTCTCTTTGATTTGGACTTTATAGCTGGCACGAGAAGTCCTGGATATAGCAGCCCTGATGGTTAAACCTGGCGTCACTACTGAGGAAATTGACTACACAGTGCATCTGGTAATATTTCACAGAAGATGATGCATATCATAAGCTATCTATACCAAATGTGCATAGCATTCATCCAACAGTATCAAAAAACAACACATTGGAGTTTTATCTATCTACAACAAACTGCATAAAAAGATACTTCATCAAGTTTCAGCAATAATGAAAACCATCCATTGGATTAAAAGACCATTATAAATAGCAGAACCCGTTTCAATTAGACGATAAATTAACCATGTAAATGTGGATGGCAAAGGATTTTGTAATAACATTATTAAAAACGTACAACAAAAATTAACTAAGTGCAGTAATTTAGCTGCTGAATTAAGCTTTATATAACATAATTTCCAGTGGAGAGAGTGGAAAAATGATGATGATGAATCTGGGTAGATGACACAATTTAAATTTTCTTCAGTTCTTAAACATTTGTTATGAATCCATATATATTTAAAGCTCCACTACCTAACTTTGTCTGAGATTCGGTCTGGGCAACAGTGCACTGCCCAACCTCAAGGGCACATGTAGACAAGATTCGAGCCAATTGCCTATACAATATGAAAACATACACCATTAGAGCAACCACGTTCAAACAGGTTCTGACACCACACTGTGCTCCTGAACTAACCAACTTTGGGCATCCTGATTAGATGCCCAAACCACCTCAGCTGGCTCCTTTCGACGCAAAGGAGCAGCAGCTTCACTCTCTCTCCGGATGTCTGAGCTCTTCACCATATCTCTAACGCTCAGCCCAGCCACCCTATGGAGGAAACTCATTTCAGCCGCTTGTATCCCCGATCTCGTTCTTTCGGTCACTACCCAAAGTTGGTGACCATAGGTGAGGGTTGGAATGTAGATCGCCTGGTAAATCAAAAGCTTTGCCTTCTGGCTCAGCTCCCTCTTCACCACAGCAGTCCAGTACAACGCCTGCATTACTGCGGACACTGCACCAATCCACCTTTCCATCTCACGCTCTATTTTACCCTCACTCGTGAACAAGACCCCTAGATACTTGAACTCCTTCGCTTGAGCTTCACACCCGACTGCAAACAACGGTGGGAGCCTCCTTTCCAGCACCCTGAAATAAACTGTCCCAGGGGCGCTGAGCAGTGTGATACCCCGATAATTGTAGCACACCCTCCGGTCCCCCTTTTTTGAAAATGGGAAAATGGGTCTGCCATTCCACAGGCACTGTATCCGACCTCCACGTGACACTGTAGAGGTGTATCAGCCAAGACAGCCCAACAATGTCCAAAACCTTCAGCATCTCAGTGAAAATTTCATCCACACCTGGTGCCTTGCCGCTGAGGAGCTTCCTGACTACCTCAGAGACTTATGCCAAGGAGTGAGGCTTCCCCTGAGTCTTCAGACACTGCTTCCTCCCCAGAGGACATGTTAGTCAGGTTCAGGAGCTCCACAAAGTGCTCTTTCCACTAGGTTGGGTCGGTGTAAAACATTTCAAACTGGTTCGATATTAAGCCAAACATCGGACCGGATCGGTATACCGAATTTGCCACAAGGTGGCAGCTCCAGAGTTGGTGGCGGTAATGCAACTACACTGTGCTAGATCATTAGATCTTACCTACAGCACCTTAAAAAGGCCTACAGCCATTACATTAAGCTTGCATATTAACCATGTGTAAGAGAAAATGATAATTCTAATAATTATTAAAAGAACTAATGCTTCACGAGGAGACATATTTCATGTTGGATCTAATGAGAGATCTACAACTAAAACCTTGATGGCCGAATGCTCTGCAATGGCAATCTTAAGTCCAGCTGTGTTAAATGAAAACTGAAATGCTGAAACAATGGCGTTAAAACAGGGCAAAAAGAAGAGTTGATACCTGGTCAGGTTTCAGCAGTTAACACTGCTAGACCCACAGTGACTTAATAATAATAATAATAATAATACATAGTATTTATATTGCGCCTTTCAGTGACCCATGGACGCATACAAGAGGGTGGAGAGACAAACGGGGGGGGGGGGGGGGGGGGGGGGGACAGGGGAGTGACAACAAGGGCAAGATGATGGAGTGGAATACGGGGGGGAGGGACAGGACAACAGTTATGGGTAGGAGAGATCATAGGCTTGGGAAAAGAGGAAGGTTTTCAGACGGGACTTGAATGTGAGGAGTGAGGGTGAGTCGCGGACAGGTTGGGGGAGAGAGTTCCAAAGTCGGGGTGCTGTGCGGGAGAAGGCTCTGTCGCCGAAGGATTTGAGTTTTGATCCGGGTAATGTGAGGGAGAGAGTGGAGGAGGATCGGAGGGCACGGGTGGGGTGGTGGGGGACGAGGAGGTCAGACAGGTAGGGGGGGGCCAGGTGGTGGAGGGCTTTAAAGGTGAGGAGGAGTATCTTGAAAGTGATGCGCTGTTTGATGGGGAGCCAGTGGAGAGAGTGGAGAATGGGAGTGATGTGTTCACGGGACCGGGTGTGGGTAAGGAGGCGGGCAGCAGAGTTCTGGACCAGTTGTAGTCTATGGAGGGAATGAGAGGTGATGCCAGTGAGGAGGGAGTTGCAGTAGTCGAGACAGGAGGAGATGAAGGCGTGGATGAGGGATTCAGCAGCAGGGGGGGAGAGGCAGTGTCTGATTTTAGCGATGCGGCGGAGGTGGAAGTAGGAGGTCTTGACGATGGAGCTGACGTGGGGATCGAAGGATAGGGTGGGGTCCAGGATAACGCCGAGATTGCGTGCCAGGGGGGAGGATGTGATGGTCGAGGTGCTGATGGTGAGTGAGGTGGGTCCGGTTTTGTTGAGGGTGGATTTGGTGCCTATGAGGAGGAGTTTTTTCGCTGTTGAGTTTGAGGAAGTTGTGGGCCAGCCATGATTTTATTGTAGAGATGCAGGTTTCGATGTGGGTGAGGGGAGGGTTTTGGGTGGATTTGGTGCTGATGTATATCTGGGTGTCGTCGGCGTAACAGTGGAAGTCCGGGTTGAGTGAGCGGATGACGTGACCAAGGGGGAAGAGGTAACAGATGAAGAGGAGGGGTCCGAGGACTGAGCCTTGCGGGACCCCCTGCGTGACTGGGGAGAGGGTGGATGTGTGACCAGAGAGGGAGTCCAATTGTTGCCTGTTGGTGAGGTAGGAGGTGAGGAAGGTCGAGGAGTAACAGGATGTTGAGGGCACCGGAATCAGCAGAGGTGAGGAGATCGTTGATGACTTTGACAAGGGCGGTTTCGGTGCTGTGGAGTGGGCGGAATCCAGACTGGAGGGGTTCGTAGATGTTATTGGTCTGGAGATGGGTGTGGAGTTGGGCGGAGACGATGCGTTCAAGGGTTTTGGAGAGGAACGGGAGGTTGGCGATGGGGCGGTAGTTGGAGAGGTTGGCTGGGTCCAGGGTGGGCTTTTTGAGGATGGGGGTGATGGAGGCGAGTTTGTAGGCAGTGGGAAAGTGACCAAGGGATAGAGACTGGTTGAAGATGGTGGTGAGGTGAGGGAGGAGGACAGGGAGGCAGGCCTTGGTTAGGGTTGTTGGGAGGGGGTCGAGAGAGCAGGTGGTTGTCTTGGATGCGGTGATGATGTCCAGGATGTGGGAGGAGTCGACGGGGGAGAAGTCGGTGAGAGGAGGGAAGGGCGGGAGGTCAGGGAAGGGGGGTAGGTGTGGTGAGGGAGGAGAGGTGGGGGAGGAGGAGTTGCTGACGGTGGCAGTCAGGGAGCTCTTGATTTGGGAGATTTTGTTGTTGAAGGCGAGGAGGAAGGAGTTGCAGAGGTCGGGGGAGGAGGGTGGGTTGATGGCCGGTGGCCGGAGCAGCTTGTTGACGGTGGAGAACAGGGTGCGGGTGTTCCGGTTGGTGCTGTTGATGAGGGATGAGTAGTGGGCGGATTTGGCAGCATGGAGAGCGTCACGGTAGAAGGAAATGTGGTGTTTGAAGGCTTCGGCGTGGACGGTGAGGTGGGTTTTTTTGTAGAGGCGTTCAAGTTGACGGCCAGTTTGCTTCATGGAGCGGAGCTCTGGGGTGTACCAGGGGGCAGAGTTGGTGAATGAGACAGATGAAGTTTTCCAGGGGGCAAGGGAGTCCAGGGCGTCAGAGAGGATGGTGTTGAGCGTGGTGGCATAGTCGTCAGGAGAAGAGGGGGCGGAGTCAGGGGGAAAGGCGGAGGATATGAGCTGGGAGAGCGTGAGTGGGTTGACTGCCTTGATGTTGCGGTAGGAGATGGAGCGTTTTTTGGGATTATAGGTGAGGGTAGAGGGGCAGAGAAGAGGATGCAGAGATGATCAGATAGTGGGAAGGGGAGAGGATGGGGGTTGTATATGGGTAGGAAGGAGGAACAGACTATGTCGAGGGTGTGGCCTTTGGTGTGGGTGGGGAAGTTGATGTGTTGGGTTAGATGGAAACAGTCCAGGAGAGAGAGGAAATCAGACGTCAGTGGGGCAGTGGGCTGATCGATGTGGATGTTGAAGTCACCGGTGAGTAGGAGGCGGGAGGAGAGAGAGGATGCAATGGTGAGGAGTTGGACCACTGAGTTTGCCTTTCGCTCCCCGCTTTAGATTGCTTTATTGTGGCACGCGTATTTATTCAAAGTTTGTGTGGTTAAGCGTGCACAAAAACAGGCAGGGATTACGCACACATCCACTCGCACTGGTGCAAATCTTTCTCTGACGGTAGACCTACTCAGTGGTGCATTGGTGCATTTTGGCTGTTCTAATAAACTGAATGGTGCCGCATTTGTTGTATACGCTGATACGCATCATTCATACATAGGGTTGGGTACCAAGTTTTCAGTTGTTTGTTAACATGTAACATGTGATAAGTATATGAAAAGTAATTAAAGACAAATGGGTTTAGTTCATAAAAAAACTAACTAGAATGTCACAATAAGTAGCAAATGCTGATGACCGGAGAGGAGTCATATTTTGCCTGAGAAGCAGACATGATTATATTTGAGGAAAATAACTTCAGTCGAAGAATTTATAGAAGAGTAGAAGTCTTGAAGTTTGCACTGGTATTTCTTTTGCCATTATTTATTAGTATTGTAACTGTTATTTACTGTTAAATTATTATAGTTGATGTAGGTTTTATGTATTTATTGATAAATATGTTCAATTTCTTTGCATTTGGAATAAAAAAAATGTTTTTCGCTTTAAATTTAAACATGTGTCGGTTCAGGCATCATTTAGGCACCAGTACCGTTTTAAAAGTATTGTTTTTTTTGTCAAACGCTACTACATTCTCTTATCAATAGGAACCTCATTGTTTGAGGATGAATGATGGGATGTGAATAGTACTTAATCAAATGGAGCTCTCTGGCCACTGTTTGATTTCATAGATATATTCTATTAATTAAGGTATATTGTATTAGCCTATATTATAGTATATTAGGCTAATAGTAGCCTATATGTTCTGTCAAATTGAACATGCTGACATGATAAGTTGATACGCTGCGAACCAAACATCAGAATGTGACCCTGTAGCGCAACGTCTGTCCATGCATGGTTCATACGGAGAGTAGACCTACTGCTGGTGAAGTCTTTTTTTGTATGTTCGGGTGGTACGATAATCCCCATGCATCAATCCAAAAAATGTTTTCAAACTTGGTTCGAAATACCAATGAACCAAAACATGAGTTTACTATTCCCTACCAAAAGAATGTTTGCTTGTCCATGCAACTCTACTCAACTACTGCATTCGCGGTTCACGGCTATACACACCACATCCTAAAAATGATGACTCACAGTGGAAGACTTTTCAGATTTTCCGCTATGTGTATGCTTATAATCGCATTTGCTACTAATGGCTACAAAAACAGAGTAAGAAAATACTAACGCATCCAGAAGGAAATGTGCCCCAACAACATCAACAAAGGAAAATAAAGTTGAAAACGGCTTTATAAACAGTGATGGGAGGTGGCGGGGAAAGGTGTTGATGCTTGAAGATTGAGACTGAGTCACTCTTTTGATAGAAAACCTTCTAGGATGTAGATTTGTTAGGTAATGCAGCTTTAATTTTTTCTGGCATTATTGTTTCCGTTTCATTTTCCCCCTCACTATGACTCACAAGTTCCTCTGTCTTTCTTGTCGCATTCAGAATTGATTGTTGCATACAAGAAAACGTAATTGTTAGTAGTTTTAATAAACTTTTTTTTTTAAATGGATGAGGCTGTAATTCCATATGGCATTTTCTCAGGTAAAATACTCTTGTTGATAACCTAAATAACTGTACATATCAATTTTTGTCTGTCCAGGCTTGCACAGCAAGGAAATGTTATCCTTCCCCTCTAAACTATTACAACTTTCCAAAGTCCTGCTGCACATCTGTCAATGAAGTGATCTGCCATGGCATTCCTGACAGAAGACCCCTGCAGGATGGTGATATCCTCAATGGTAGGCCAAATATGGAATTATGATGTATGAGCGTTAAGTGTGATGCGTTTATTTAGATTTGATCTACTGTTATATAGTTCAAACCTTGACATCTAACTGTAAAGCAAGGTCTGTACATATGTATGTATGTATGTATGTATGAATGTACGTTCGTCCTTCCTATATCTAGAATCGTTCATCCAATCTACTTCACACTTGGTGGGTGTATTGCTGGGGACCCAAGGACGTGCAGTTGAATATGGTGCAATTTGGACACGCGACAAGTTCGATACTAATAAACCTAATAAACAAGTGACACTCTGTGCAGCGGGGGCGGGGCTTCAGGGCTCTGTGGAGTGCAGACTGACTCGAGCTTGTCTTCACCTACGTCCGCAGCTGACTTGAGCATGTCGTCACCTACGTCCGCATCAGGCTGCCCTTTACAGACACGTTACCACCGAACTCGGATATATATATACCAACATTAAAACCCAACTCTTTACTTCCATGGAATCTGAGCACGAGTAGACACAGGAACAGCGCCACTCTGCCATTGCAACTCAAATTGTGTATGCTTGCCATACTAACTTATAACACTAAGAAGGGCACCACCACCACCAACATATGTCCGATAATGAAATCCTTTTTTCTAACTTTGATTCCACTCTTGATCATTTCTCCTTGATTTTTGTGCTTCTACCATGGGGCCATGTAGGTAAATGTTTTTATCTTGTTTATAGTTATTTCCTACAGTTCAAAGTCTAGTTATGAACAACATGGATGAAAGATTTGTGGCTATTTTTATGCCGAGTTCACACTACACGATTTTAAGCCCGATTTTCTGTTCGCTGACAAATTCAGGAGCTCGCCAACAAAAACCCCAAATCGGCTTTCAGTCGGGGCTCGCAAGTGGGCACTTGGTCGCTATGTGTGAACTACCAACGACGCAATCAAAGTGACTCGCCAATGCCTCGGACATGTCGGTAGGCAGCGAGTGCGTCAACTACTACGCCAATGGCGTCGACGCACTACAGCCAATGGAAGTCTAGCACAACGATTCCTGTTTTGTGCGTGTATCACGTAATTTCCCGTGGCCGCTGTTTCGTGACAAAACATACTTTGGAGACCAGAGACTCTCGTCTAGGATTTCTGCTGGTGAAGGATCATGTAGTGTGTGACCCACTGTCGCCGATGAGTCATAACTGAAAGTCTCGCGATTACATGACAGCAAGTCGTGTATGAACGGTACAGCGATCTTACGACTTTGAAAATCTTTAGTAAGGCTGTAGTTGTTGCAAGTGAAGCGTGAAAGAGAGGCATTATCAGCACAATGTCCTTACATTTACTGGAGGTGGACCTTTTAATTCCTCGCATACTTATTGGAGTCCTCGCATACTGTCAAAAATAAACGCCCTGACTCTATTTTACAGTGGACATCACCGTCTACCACAATGGTTTCCATGGCGACCTTAATGAGACCTTCTATGTCGGGGAGGTGGATGAAGGAGCCAAGAAACTAGTTCAAACCACCTATGAATGCCTTATGCAAGCTATCGATTCAGGTAAGGTTTTAATTGATTTTTTCTTAATTTGGATTGAGAAGTTTTTATTGCAAAGAATTTACCTTGGTTCTGATGTCAACATAGATCACCCTCGTGCAAACTTAGGCAAAATAAAGCAATACATATTCAGTACAAATATAGCTATATACATATATAAGTCATTATACACTATACACTATATATATACAAGTCATTATACAAATAAAATAATTGATTGTAAAAACAAATATCTACAATGAGCAGCGAAGGAGATCAGTCATAGTACCAAACCATCTATGAAATATAATTGAGTGTATTCTGTCTGTCAGAACCAAATCTAAGAAATGTCTCTCAAATTGTATAATATATAAAACGTAATACAATAACAGTTCTTGTGTCTGACACAGTTGTAAGTGCAGAGTATAGTTCTCAACTGCTGTATTTGTTCGCTCTTATAATTAGGTCATTATAATCCCATTATTATTCTATCCCATTATATCCACATTGCACAGACTGCAATAAGGTATGTAGAAATTAAAAAAAAAAAAAAAATCACATGTTTTTTTTATTTGGCACGGGTGATTTGATAGATGTTGGCAACAGTCTTTACAATAATTGCTTGCCTTAAGCAAACATAATAATATCAAGTCACAAGGTCAATATTTACGATGTTATCTTGTTTTATAAAAAAGTGGTTGCTCTACTGTTCACCTAGTCTCAGTCTCACACTTTTGCCAATATACCCCATTCATAAATATTAACATTTCAAATAATCAATTGTGTGTGTAGTAGTAGAAGTACAGGTTATTCTGTTTTTAATTTTTTGAATATCTTACCTGTCCTTAGGTGTGTGAAACTGGTGCCCACTATGATGTTACAATACGTGCAGTTCTGGCACCTGTAGCATCCTGCTTTAGGTTGGAGAAAAGGCTTAGAAGATACATGTCTGTATGCACCAATTTGTCTTTAATGCTTTCACTTCTCATAGGAGAATAGAGGAGGGTATTTTAAGAGTTTGGGTTTAGTTTTGAGTCTAGAATCTTACAATGTTTAAAGGTGCAGTGTGTAGAATTTAGTGGCGTCTAGTGGTGAAGTTGCAGATTGCAACCAAATGAATACCCCCCCCCCTCACCTCTCCCTTTCCAACAATGTAGGAGAAGCTAACATGGCCTGTACGGTGCCAGTAGGTGCTTCCAAAATGATGACATCTTCTATGACAGCATCAAGTAGCCAAGTGTCAAGTGATGAGGTTCCTTGATAGAATTATTAATTGCATGTAATTATTTAGTCTGTAAAACTATAGGTAATATCTTACAAGTAAGATGGTGATTATGCAAAAAATTAAAAATGCGTCCTCTCTAGAGCCGTTTGTCGGTTCTGAGTTACTGTAGAAACATGGTGGTGCAACATGGTTAGCTCCGTGGAAGGCGACCCTGCTCCCCATGTAGATACAAACGGCTCATTCTAAGGTAACGAAAACACAATTCTTATTTTCATGGGATTATGCAGTAATTAAAACATATATTCCATTTCTGCCAAGTCCGTTCCGCTAGATGCCACTAAATTCTACACTGCACCTTTAAGTATAATTGCTTTTATTTCATTTATTTTCTTTGTGGTGTAGACTAGTGTTGCACGGTATACCAATACTAGAACCGTATCGCGATGCCCTGCCATTAAAAACGGTACTAAACCCCATTTTATTAGTACCGATACTTTAAGAATGACTGTTTTTGCGACTGCGGGGAAGTGTGTGTGTGCAGCGCAGCGCTCTGCTTCCACTCATGCAGGCATAGTGGGCATGCCAACTGTTTGTTTTCTCTCTCATATAAAGAAATATTGACCAATACACCTGGGGGGTATTGCACAAAACTAGGATAAGGGATTAAGCCGGGATATGTTTACGGATTTAGGTTATTCTGGCTAAATTTAGCCTCAAGTCGGTTGCATGAAAGCAGCTCACACTTATCCCGGCTAAGTTACCATGGTGATTTATTCTCCGCAGTTAGCCTGCTCCAGACCAGGCTAACAGCCAGGCTAAGCTTAATCCTAGTGATTCACCTGTATTTACACCGTCAATCCTGTGAGGAATTAATGTGTTTTACAGCATGTGCATGGTCTTTCTAAGTATGTTGCATCATTTTAATTATCCCGAGTTAAAATATTACATATATAGTCATTTCTCATTTCATTTAAATCTGTTGGCTGTTTGCAATTGCAACAGTCTTTTTAGATTGATTCAAGTGTTATTACTCAGGCCAACACAGTTAAAGTCTATATTTTTTCATACTATGACACATTTACGTTTGTGTTTATGAAAGTCCGCCTTTATATGCAACTGCAGCGCATTTGGAAATGTCAACAAACAGATGAACGCAACATGCTTATGTCATATTTATAAAATGTATTTTAATCACACAATCAAACCTTTGCAACATGTGAAACAGGCCCATTGGCTACCATGCATAATAAGCTGTTTTAAATTTCTAATTTCAAATCGCGCATACGTCACCGAGCCCGACCCGAACCCGAGCATAATTTCTAAATATCTGTCCGAACCCGACCCGGCCCGTCGGGTACCCTCGGGTACCCTCGGGTCCCGTCGGGTCCCGTCGGGTATCGAATAAGGAGCTGTTCAGCGGCCGTGACGTATGAAACGTGACTTTTATCCATGTTCCGATCGGTGATTCTGTGAGCGATCGCGAGGTCTATTCAAGTATGTCGCTTATCCCAGCTGATTTAGCCGCGCCTATTTATCCTGGCTTGGCAATCGTTCAACCGAATAAGCCAGGATGCGCCGAGCAGAATAGTTCAAGCCGCGCTTTCTCAATTAGCCTGGATTTCTTTATCCTAGTTTTGTGCAATACCCCCCTGGGCAGGTATAGGCCTAGGTAGGTAGACACCGCTAGACACACGGGTAATACCGGTGATCGCGTCTTTTGTTCCCCCTGTCTGATCGCTGTAATTCGGAGCGTGAATATCTGTTTAATATCTAATATCTTAACTTTAAAAAACACTTTTGATAAGACAAGACGATAGTCGCACACCTCTAGTAACTACGCCCGCGAAGGTGAACCCTCCCGGACACCGTTATTAACATGAACCGCTCCCCCGGAGGAGCCGCACATCCACACGAAAATACCAACACACATGTTTTACATTTGCTTGCTTTTAAATAAAGTTGTGTGCAGTTATACGGTGTACAAATACGATTATCAAGTGTTCAATGTCTCCTTCCTGGTTGTTCCGACAACCTTCAGAACCGCTTGGTCCATGCTGTTAATAGGCGGCCCGCTTTGTGCTTTGAGTGTTTTCTACTACGAACACTGAGCTGCCTATTCATGGAAAATAATCTCTATCCACCTTTGAGATGGTGTAGTAAAAAACACTTGACAGCATTAATGACGATTTTATTTAGGTTTAGATTTTTAATTCATAAAATCTGTCTATATTTTACATTACCTTTCCTGATTTTTTTGCCGTGGTATTGTTTCAGTATCGTATTGAGATATTTAGGCAGGTATCGTATCGAAGTCATAATTTTGGTATCGTGACAACACTAGTGTAGACTACATTGTACCACTGAGATATCCTTATTTCGTTTTTGACCTATTTTTAACTGCTGGTCCCTGTCAGCGTTTTCTGCGCTTAATTTTAACTCAATTTTTCAGGAGCCCAAACATTATAATTGCAAGGAGTGAGCGCCATAGTCTGTAGAATTTCAAACAAGGAATCTGATCTGTGCGAGTGTTTGCATAGATTTTCCCATGCATAGATTGACCAGCGCATCTTCAACACGCAAGACATTACTTGTGATTTAAACTAATGTCCATTGACATTTTAAGTCACCAGTGTATTCTCAAAACAAAATAAATTGAACCACTCAAATAAGAGCAAATAAAATAAATTGCTGTGTCGTTAGCACTGTTTTTGTCCAGAGCAGAAATAGGCAGAGCTAGGTTTGCAGTTCTGCAGACTTTGGGGGGAGGGGGTCTGTCATCGTAGACTTCGTAAGCTCCGCCCTGATGGAAGCACCAGTTGGTTTGGTTTTTCCTAGGGATGTCCGATATTGGCTTTTTTACCGATAACCGATAACCGATATTGTTCAACTCTTAATTTCCGATACCGATATCAACCGATACCGATACCGATACATGCGGCCACGTGAAACCTCCGCTTTACACTCATTGCAATAGGCTTTATGCGTGTGTGTCCGGGAGAGGGCTACTCTCCTCGGACATACTACTCTGAAGCCCCGGTGACGGTCTGGAAGTGTGGATTAATAAATACATTTTTTTTTTAAAACAGCGGTAAAAGCTAGCGTGTGAGTCCGGGAGAGGGCTGCTCTCCTCGGTGGTTTTGAAATAACTCCAAACCACCGACATAACTACAGCTACAACTAGCGTCCCGCTACACGGCCGCACATGCCCAGGCTTGTTATTGAGACGGCGCGGCGCGTTTGATGATGTCATCAAACCACGTCCTCACTTGAAACATAACAGATGTCTGAAATTATTTCAAAATCGATTTCGGTATCGGTTAAAAAACCGATACCGATATTTTCCGATATTGATTTTTTTATGCCAATATCGGCCGATAATATCGGTGGGCCGATAATATCGGACATCCCTAGTTTTTCCTGCATACGTTTTCGTCAACCTCATTTGCTTATTGCCTCATTGATATTTCATCTTGACTGCACACCTTCTTGTAAGTAATGTAGTTGGTAAGGAAGTGTACCAAAGCTGATAGTGTGAACACATGCATGCTTGGACAAAAACAAGGGTATCTGCAGACAGATGTGTGGCTCAGGGAGAGGAGCCAGCAATAGCACAATATGTATTGTCGCTAGAGATCCCATATGTGTCTGGTGTGATGGAAAGCAAAAACATGGCGTTTACAATGATTTTAATGTTACCGGGCAAACAAATCATAAAGGGAGAAACATGGCAAATAGGGAAGATGCAAAAATCCCCACCACCAGTTTCATAATAATGATTTTTTTTTTTTTACAAAATATTCTTTCAATCTACAGTGAAGCCTGGAATTCGCTACAGGGAACTAGGAAACATCATCCAGAAGCATGCTCAGGCAAACTGCTTCTCTGTTGTGCGGAGCTACTGTGGCCATGGCATTCACAGACTGTTTCACACAGCTCCCAATGTACCACACTATGCCAGTAAGAGACACACACACACACAATCCTTTGAACCATGTAATTGTAGTAATTGTACACCAATTTATTTGTTTATACTTTTTTTCAGAAAACAAAGCAGTTGGAGTTATGAAGCCCGGCCATGTGTTTACTATTGAGCCCATGATATGTGAAGGTGGATTATTAACTTATTTTTTCTCTTTGCATCACTAAACTATACTTGCAGACACGCATCCATGTTGTATTATGTTGATGACATGATAAAATAAACCCCCCTTTGCCCTCCAGGCGGTTGGCAGGATGAGACATGGCCTGATGGCTGGACGGCAGTGACCAGGGATGGGAAGCGTTCGGCCCAGTTCGAACATACCCTGCTAGTCACAG
Source organism: Merluccius polli (assembly GCA_030340625.1). Lineage (NCBI taxonomy): Eukaryota > Metazoa > Chordata > Actinopteri > Gadiformes > Merlucciidae > Merluccius > Merluccius polli. The sequence continues at coordinate 29,113 of JAOPHQ010002298.1, forward strand.
AGACTGGCTGTGAGATCCTGACCTGCCGACTGGATGACAAGGGTGACGCTCACTTCATCAGCCAAATTTAAAATGCAACAAGGACTCTGATCTGCTTATACATCTCAAGTTCAGAGACATACAGAAATACAAGTTGATATTCAAAGCTCACAATAAGTGGGCCTTTCCCTCTGATCTGTTCAGCTGTGGCTGTCATCAATCTTAAATTTACATATTGGTCACTCCGATGTAATGGAAGTTTTTGAATGTGTTTAGTATCAAGTGTGGATCCGCTGTTTCACCAGTGGGGGATATTCTATAAATCTCACAATTTAGTGATGGGTTCGTTATAGGCCACAGTACTTTTAAAGCCAGTTCTCTCTTACAGCTGTCTGACAATTGGACAAAAGAAACCATCAGTCTTAGTTTCTAGCAGCCTTACAGTTTCACAGAACAGACATAACAGAAACCCAGAAATACTACTGACTACACACCCCTACAAACCCTCATTTACTTTGTGAAAGTTTGGCTTTTGAAATAATGTCAGAAATGTAATTGAATAACATTTAGTCTTTCAAGTGCTGAGATTTTTAATATTCTTTCTGTAGTGCCCATTTGGTGCTTCATGAGTCAGATTCCTTGTGTAGCAAATCAAGCCTTAACATTAAAAAATATTTGCTGGATGAAAGTTTTATTTCTCACTCCAATCCATCACAACCTTAAAATGAGATTAAAAATGCAACATCAAATATTTCCACATTGGGACTAAAGCTGGTGGTATACTTTATACATAAGTAACTACATCAAATATTAAATTTTCTAGTTGGGTGTGGAGACAGCTTAAATGTAAAATTAAAACAATGAAAACATAGGAAATGACACAATTTTATATTTACACATGAGGCTATGCTCGAACCAACCACAATTAAATGCATATATGTATTTAAAGTAAAGCTACGGCCTAAAACACTTTGCCATTGTTAACCATATGTCTATTGGGGATGTAGAACGCACCCCAGCTCCTATTTCACTTTTTATGTAATTCACTTTGCTGCAATTTCTGTAGATGCTACGTCACATGGAGACATTGCTGCAGTAGTTACAATGGGGTTTAATAGGAGAGTATGTCTTCAAATCGCAGTAGCATCAACCATAAATATCGGATATTAGTTTCATTACAATATACACTCACCGGCCACTTTATTAGGTACACCTGTCCAACTGCTCGTTAACGCAAATTTCTAATCAGCCAATCACATGGCAGCAACTCAATGCATTTAGGCATGTAGACATGGTCAGGACGATCTGCTGCAGTTCAAACCGGTTGGTCTGAGTATTTCAGAGACTGCTGATCTACTGGGATTTTCACGCACAACCATCTCTAGGGTTTACAGAGAATGGTCCGAAAAAGAGAAAATATCCAGTGAGCGGCAGTTCTGTGGGCGCAAATGCCTTGTTGATGCTAGAGGTCAGAGGAGAATGGCCAGACTGGTTCGAGCTGATAGAAAGGCAACAACAGAGGTATGCAGAAGAGCATCTCTGAACGCACAACACGTCGAACCTTGAGGCGGATGGGCTACAGCAGCAGAAGACCACACCGGGTGCCACTCCTGTCAGCTAAGAACAGGAAACTGAGGCTACAATTCGCACAGGCTCACCAAAATTGGACAATCGAAGATTGGAAAAACGTTGCCTGGTCTGATGAGTCTCGATTTCTGCTGCGACATTCGGATGGTAGGGTCAGAATTTGGCGTCAACAACATGAAAGCATGGATCCATCCTGCCTTGTATCAACGGTTCAGGCTGGTGGTGGTGGTGTAATGGTGTGGGGGATATTTTCCTGGCACACTTTGGGCTTATTGGTACCAATTGAGCATCGTGTCAAAGCCACAGACTACCTGAGTATTGTTGCTGACCATGTCCATCCCTTTATGACCACAGTGTACCCATCTTCTGATGGCTACTTCCAGCAGGATAACGCGCCATGTCATAAAGCGCGAATCATCTCAGACTGGTTTCTTGAACATGACAATGAGTTCACTGTACTCAAATGGCCTCCACAGTCACCAGATCTCAATCCAATAGAGCACCTTTGGGATGTGGTGGAACGGGAGATTCGCATCATGGATGTGCGGCCGACAAATCTGCAGCAACTGCGTGATGCTATCATGTCAATATGGACCAAACTCTCTGAGGAATGTTTCCAGTACCTTGTTGAATCTGTGCCACGAAGGATTAAGGCAGTTCTGAAGGCAAAAGGGGGTCCAACCCGGTACTAGCAAGGTGTACCTAATAAAGTGGCCGGTGAGTGTATGACAACTCAGAATCACTACATATTACATGTTTGCAATGTTCCTATGGCAAGAAATCAGTAAATTAATAAGAGGACACACATTTGTGCCAGGCCAGCAGCCTCGACATGCGGTCCCGTACCAGTTGTGCAACGATTCATTGAATATCCCTTATTTCTTTGAGCATAAACTTGCTAGCCTTGGCGATCGCTGCAGACTGAAATTTTCAAAGTATTTGCTACAAATCCAGCGCTGAAAAACTGCCATTGAGTGTTCTTGAATGCACCACTAAAGTTACTGTTACCAGGCTAGCTCTCCCAGCCAAGTCACCAGCTCTCTAATCCCACGGCCTTTGTCACTAAGGGACAGCCAAAATTTGATCACCCGTGTGGAATATTGTATAACAGCATACTACCAAATGTCTAGCTAGCTTTCACAGTTAATAATAAAGACTGTTATACATATTGTTAAGACATTTGATTAATTTATTCAATTTATAATTGTACAATTTACAGAACTGTTGCCTCCCCATGTTGAGAGGGGGTAGCGAAAATCATTCTGGGTAATGTAGGCGTAAGCCTGACATGACAGCCAGTGACGCATTGCAAATGATGGTAAAGTATCAGAAAAAATAGGACATCGACTTTGAGACGTTTTATAACAATGTCAAAGTGTTTAGCCTGTATTATTCCTTTAGCAACAAACGATCAGTAGCGTAACCTTCATAACATTCCATTTGAATTAATCAGATTTTAAGTTTCCAAATCCTGTACAGGAATGTAGGACTCTGGGAAACACTGTAGGAAATACAAGTCACACATATTAAAACATAATTTCAAATATATTTATTTTAAATGGCCTTTGCAATAGTGTCAAAGTTCACAATCAATTGTTCCTTCGATCATTGAAGGAGTCAATTACAAAATGTTGTAAAACTGAAAAACCAAGACGTAAATCCATGGCCTTTGGTGTATCTAGTAGTTGAGGACGACACGGATACTGGAAGATAAAACGGAAGATTGGCAAAGGTGAGCAAGGCTGCTTGGAGAGTATACATGATCTTTTCTCATAATGTCTTTCCAGCAAATCAGTCAGTCACAAAAGTGTACATGGCGAAATCTATTTACTAGTGACGCTTTTTTTTTGCTAGTGGACTCCCTACTGTAATTTACAGCACTTTTAGTCACATAGCACCCGTTTCTGTTTGTATCGAGGTTCACACACAGACTACACTGGCAGCCTACAGAGTGAAGAGACCACCCAAATCACAGTAGTATACAATGCCGCCAGGTGCAGTCTGTCACTCAGAATGGGGACTCTAAAAACACGGCATTTCGCCTGGATGGGCGTGGTTTGTGTTGGACGTAGCCGTGCACAATTCAGAGAGCTGTGTCTGAACTCCACGAACCCCTACAGGAGTACTGAGTGTTATTGTTGATAATAATAATAATAATTGATGTAGAGCTTTTCAAAGCACTCAAAGGGACTTATTAGTGGAAGGGGACCTTTATTAACCATCAATGTGTAGCACCCAACAGGGTAAACAGTCTACATTTCCTATTAGGCCTACGTCAGTGGTTCTCAATCTCTTCCTTCCTCAAATTATATTTATGTTCCCCTTTCACGCCAGCAAAAATTATATCATTAAAAAGGCTACTCAAACGTCTGCCCTTTTTTATTGGATAATGTTGCACAATTGTATTGCCCCACCTGGAATTATGCAGTTCTCAACAGCAGTTCTCTTATAATATTTTATTTGATAGGCTAGGCCTACTTGAATTGACAATAGGCTACATAATCACTAACACCAAAACGGGAAAGTATTCACAATGTTAACAGACATCGCTGCGCAATTTTAGATCTACAGTAACAACCATTTCATTTTTTTAAACCTAAAATATCTAAAACAAATTGTATTGCTAAAATTAACTGGCAGATGTTTTTCTTTGCTGTCAGCCATTTTCAGCACCGTGTAACTGGTAAAGACAAACGGATACGCGCACTATGCACACACATCGTGAGTGACGTAGGACGTAAAGTCCCACCTCCGGGCAAAATGCCGTGTTTTTAGAGAGTCCCACTCGGAAGGATTATTGTGAACCCATAGCCTACAGCCTATGCTGCGAACAAGCAATAATAGAACAAATCTCCACTTGTATGCACCAGTCATCCATTTAATGATGCTGCCGATTCATGCCTTCAACGTCAAGCTTTAATGAATGGTAATTTAAACACAAGCACACATTGAAGCAATAAGATAACCCATCTGATTCTGGAGAACATCTGCACATGCGCGGTCATAACTATGGTTAAGATATATGAATGAAACATAATTGAACGTGATTTGATTTTCTTTTGAGAAAAAGATCGTTATAATTAGAAAAAGATTTCAATATAACGAGAAAATATCTTGTTATGAGTTACTTGGTCTATCCAGTGAGGCATCAATGCGCTGCGGTAGTGGGAAACTAAATTATTTGAAGGCAATGCCGTTTATACTTTCATACTTCTAATCAAATGACTTACCATTTCCCAGCATGCATGAGATCAAAACCATCATGGATCTTCTCAAAGGGCAGGGTATGGGTCACAAATTCATCAACCTTGAGCCTTTTGTTCATGTATTCTTCGACCAGTTTGGGGACACTTTCAACACTCTTATACCCTTTAGAAAAAGAACAACCAAATAACCAAAAGTTGGTCAACAGGATAAATAGTGTTGTGGTATTGTGCACAAATGCATATGAAAATATAGTGAATATTTCATTATAAAGGTGCTTTCAGATCAACTTATACCAAAATATAATCCCATTCATTTTATTGTGGACTGGTGGCATATTTAGCCACACATATTTCTGTATATTTGTCATATGACATGACTCAATTTTTTTAAATGTTATTTTGCAAATTGCCACAGATCCTTAGACAATCAAAGTCTAGACAGCTTGCACATGAAGAAATACCGCATCTAAAATGCAAACATTGGCTAGCATAGTAACATGAGGTAAGGTACAGACAACCCTACTCCAACTGGATACCTCCGAATGCTGTGCCTTTCCATGTGCGTCCAGTGACCAGCTGGAAGGGACGTGTGGAAATCTCCTGCCCTGCTGCAGCCACACCTATGATGACACTGGTACCCCAGCCTTTATGACATGCTTCAAGTGCTGCTCTCTGAAAAACACCATGTAAACCAATAGCAGACAAATGGTACCAAAACATATTGAAACATGTGATCTCATTTCATTAGATAAAACATTTAATATCTTGTCTTTGTAATGTGTTCAAATAAATACAGGATTTGCAAATATTTTGCAATTTTCTAATCATTTATTTATATTATGTATTCGTTTTTGGAATTGAGGTTTGTATAAACATACCATGAGTTTGATTTGTAAACTTAAATTATTGTACTTACCATGATTCCAGTATTTCCTACACACTCAAAAGAGTAATCCACCCCACCGTCTGTCATCTCTATTAGGACTTGCTCGATCGGCTTGCTGTGATCTTTAGGGTTCACCAGATCAGTGGCACCAAACTCTTTAGCAATACCAAATTTATCTGGGTTGACATCAATTGCGATAATCCTGCTGGCCCCAGCCACCTTGCAGCCCATGATCACTGCAAGACCCAAAGCTCCAAGACCAAAAACGGCGCAGGTCGAACCGGCCTCAACCTTATTGAAAAGACAACCAAAACAATATTGTTTTCATGATTTGATTTTAAAGTTCCTGTTTTTGAAAATGATAAAATAACATGTTTTGCTGCACCAAATACTTAAAAAGGGCACTTATTTTACTGTATACAAATTCGGCAAAGACTATTTCGGCAAAGACTATTTCTAGACTATTTCTACTATTTCTATATCCTCATTTCAAGCAGGAATATGTTTAAATGCCACAGAGTACATCAGTGTACATATTTAATGAAAATAATAATCTTAGATCACAAACTATAAATAATAACTGACCTTGGCAGTGTTGAGAGCAGCTCCATAGCCAGTAGAAATGGCACAGCCAAGCAGGCAAACTTTATCCAGAGGGGCCGTTTCATTCACTTTGGCTAGAGATATATCAGCAACTACAGTGTACTCTGAGAATGTGCTACAGCCCATGAAATGAAACAGGGTTTTGCCCTTGCATGAGAATCGAGATGTCCCATCTGGCATCAGTCCTTTGCCTTGTGTCAGCCTTCGAACAAATGTCAGGAGTGCAAATAGAAAAGTTTAGCTGTAGGTGAATATGATCACAAAATATCTGATTCCATCTCTAAACCAGTGCACATACCTGATCTTTTGACACAAGTTAGTTTTCGGATTCTTACAGAACTTGCACTCTCCACACTGCGGCACGTACAAGGGTATAACGGCATCACCTTAAAGAGGAATTTGTAATTATAATCACCATTTTTGCATGTATTATATTAGATATTTGCTTGCAGTGCATGTTCTTGGGTAGTCTGGGATAGCTCCGGGGGTGTGCAATTGGTCCAATGACCAGATTAACCATCGATGCAACCAGGCTACAAGTCATTCATATAGATATGTAAATATATTGTTTATTTGTATTCCATTCTTTTATTTGAATACTCTCCCAACCCCAATAGCTGTATACAGGTATACATATCTTTGTTGTGCCTTGTTATTCTGCCTTGAATTGCACTTTTTCTATTTCTGTCATTTGCCGCTATAACACCTGAATTTCCCTCACAGGATTAATAAAGTGTCTTGTTATGTTATCTTACAAAATATTACACAAGAATTAATTTATATTACAATAACAAATGCCGTTGCATTTATGTCATTGTATGTGATATTTGCTCGAGGTTTGAATACCTGATTGGAACTTTGTTACGCCCTCACCAACACTTTCAACAATACCAGCTCCCTCATGTCCCAAAATGACTGGGAAGACTCCCTCTGGGTCAGAACCACTCATTGTGTAGGCGTCAGTGTGGCAGATACCTGTGGCCACAATCTGAAACAGTATTCCATTGAGATTATTGGCACTGAACTCAGTAACTGATATGTAGGCTACATATTATGTAGGAAATGTATAGATTATCTGGGAAAAATACAGATTGTGCTTTTCTACATTTAATCACACACACACACATTTTGGCAGTTGCCAGCCTAGAAAAATTCCTTTGATACTGCCTAAAATTACTCAGCTGAAGTCATGCACACACATGATTTATTTGTGCTAGGTTACTTCATGGTTTTAGTTTCATACCAAAACTGTTTAATTGATTTAGTAAATGAATACCACCAAGTATCATCTAGGCTACCTACCTTAATACGCACTTCTCCAGCCTTAGGCGATGCAACCTCCACTTCTTCGATGGAGAGAGGTTTCCCGGCATCCCATGCCACGGCAGCTTTGCATCGTATCGTCTGTAATCAAGAAAAAAATTGAGAATAATTAAGCAATATCACATGAGAGGGAGTGCTGCTATACTGAATATCAGCATGGCTGTGATCCGGTCGTAGGTACGAGGCTGCGGCCGGTTATAACAGCTGTAAAGCGGAGGGATACATGTATAGTTAAAAGTTCCATGAGTGCTGTTATACTGAATATCAGCACTCATAGAATGCCTCTTGTCCAATCAAATTACTTGGTCAGAACCAGGCGCGGCGTTATGGGTGGGCCCAACAGGCCTGGTTTCCGTCAGAAGCACTCCACCGAAACAGCTCTCCTCAGAGTCTCAAATGACATCATGAGTTCATCTGATGAGGGAAAATGTTCTGTTCTGGTGCTATTAGATCTAACTGCAGCCTTCGACACAGTCGATCACTGCATTTTGATTGAAAGGCTTAGGCAGTGGGCAGGTATCACTGGGAGCGCCCTGGACTGGTTCTCCTCTTATCTTCAGGATAGGAGTTTTTCTGTGTCTACCGGCCCTTTTACATCTGATACCGCTGCCTTGTCCTGTGGTGTGCCCCAGGGTTCTGTCCTCGGACCTACTTTGTTTGCACTTTACATGCTCCCCCTAGGAAAAATCATTAGCCAATTCAAAGAGGTCTCTTACCATTGTTATGCGGACGATATCCAACTGTACGTCTCATTCAAACAAGACCAAACCCACAAGCTGTCTGCCCTGTTTGACTGTCTATCTGCTGTCAAGGACTGGATGGCAAACAACTTCCTCCAGCTAAATGCAGACAAAACCGAGGTCCTCATTATTGGTTCAGATAAAGTCACCTCGAAAGTTGCCACTTGCATGGGGTTCCTCTCAACAACTGTTAGGTCTAAACTCAGAAACCTAGGTGTAATATTTGACCAGAAAATGTGTTTTGACCACCATATTAAGTCTCTAACACGTACCTGTTTTTTTCATCTGCGCAACATCGCAAAACTTCGACCCGTTGTGTCCCAGGCTGAATTGGAATCAATCATCCATGCATTTGTGTCTTCCCGTCTGGACTACTGTAACGCTCTGTTCACCTGCCTCGACGCGGAAACGCTGGGCCGGTTACAATTGGTCCAACATGCAGCCGCAAGGCTGCTGACTCGGTCCAAAAAGTCTTGCCACATCACCCCCATCTTAGCTTCCCTACACTGGCTCCCCATCAAATTTAGAATTCAGTTCAAAGTCCTAATCATCACATACAGAGCACTCCATGGTCAGGCACCTGCGTACATCTGTGACCTACTGCGTCCTTACACCACCAGTAGGTCTCTCAGGTCCTCTGACCAGGGGTTGTTAGCTGTCCCCCGGTCCAGATTAAAAACAAAAGGGGACCGTGCATTCCAAACCGTGGCCCCCAGGTTATGGAATGCCCTTCCCCTGGATCTAAGATCTGTGGACTCGGTCAACACTTTTAAAAAGCAGTTAAAGACCGTATTGTACAAACAGGCTTTTTGCTAATGATATTCTGTGTAAAACTGTTTTATGTCTTTTTTTTTTTTTTATTGTCCATGTTTCAATTGTCTTAGCATAGTGACCATGCTGATATTTTAAATGTGAAGCACTTTGTGACTCCTGGTCTGTGAAAGGTGCTATATAAATAAACTTTACTTACTTACTTACTTACTTGTACAACTGGCCCATCCAAAATGAACATTTTATTTTATTTTTAATTATTAAAATTAACATCTAAATTCAGAATAAATACTAAAAACGTCCCCCTTTATATATATAAAAAGGAAATATAATATTTATTTGGTTACTAACATGTGTGATGTCTGAACCAATCACAACAGGCCATTTTACGTCCGCTGTGTACAGTTGACGTTTGGCATTTTACTGTAGTTAGCCTTCAGGCAGAAGACCTCCTACATCCATCTCTGATGTTAGGCTTACTTGTTTAATGACATAGGCTATTGTAAGGACTTGTTTATTTTAAAATGTCCAGATATTTTATTACTTTATGAAATAAATGTCTGTGAGTTTAAAAGAAGTGGGCTGCGCATTTCTGATTTGATTTGGCTTTTCGTGCATTTGGTTAAACACATTACCGGTAACAGGAGAGAGACAGTGAGAGCGAGAGAGAGCGAGAGAGAGAGAGAGAGAGGTCCGCTGGGTGAGCTAGATTAACTTTTAACGGGAGAGAGAGCGGCGCACCGCGCTGTCAAAGCTCGTCTCAGCAGAAATGGTGTGTGCCTTCAAGGCAATATAGACACGAACGAGTCATTCAGGAATAATTTCCAACTATATGTATGTTAGTGTTATTTTTTCCTTAGAAGTGGCCCATCCAAAATTACTCTGGCCCATCCAAAATTGAAATCCTGGCGCCGCGCCTGGTCAGAACTAACTTGTATAACACTGATTCAATACCGACACTAGTGCTTTTGTTTTATCCATGTAGTCAGGATCCAGAATGAAAACCTGCTACTAGCCAATGGCTGAGATTTTACTATTTGGCAGGTAAAATAGTTCATGTTTATATATTTAAAAAAAATTCTAGCTAATTAAAAAACGTATAAAAAATGTTGGACCTTGTATTATATAGGCTATATAAACAAACGGTGGCCTTTATAAGTGTTTATTGATCAGATGTGTAAAGTCGCCTATTGGGATATTTTATGAGAAGAAAATAACCAGTAGGCCCTAGTGGACATTGCCCTCTCGTCTTAACTTGGGTTCTTGGTTTTGCAAGACTTGGAAATCTGTTGAAACCGAGTTAAGCAAACATATGTGCCTGTGCTTCATGCGCCACACCTTACAGCTGACGTGAAATGTTTTTTTGCTTTCACCAGTTAATTTAACAGTTGACCGTTTTAAATGTTCCCACGTTTCATTTGTTACTTAAAACAATAAACATTACGAGAATAAAATATCCGATATCATGAAAAATATCCAAATTAAATTGGAATTTAGGTAGGCCTATCTACTACAGGAGAGGAGCACTTCAACGCAGACATTAAAGCTCTGCAGGCATTTATGAATTATGAATGCAGCAGTTGACTTCATTAAAGAGATGATTATGTACGTTGACAGTCGACATTCATGTCCATGGCATAGGAGTATTTTATTTCCGTGGCGACGTGCCCAACGTAAAGAAACTAGAAATACTTAACTTGGATCATACAACTTGTCAAGCAGTGCTTTGCTATTTAAAATCCTTCTTTGTTCTAGATTATAAAACAAGTTATTCTAATAGAACCTCAGCATTTGTTTTGATTGTTTTTTGTTTTCATTATGTTACGAGAAACAGAGATTATTACCTTCCCGACAGTTGCCATTTTTCTACGATGCATGAGATCTCTAACCTTGAGATCCGATGTCGCTGTGTGGTGCGCCAGCCCCAGATGACGTATGTAAAACCCCCTTTTTTCTTCTTTTTTTTCAATGCTTTATTGAAAATTACAAAAATAAACATTTCTGGCACGTTTTTCACAGTACATACCTTGCATAAGTGTAGAAAGAATGCCAGGTGAACATCAATCAACAGTAAAACTTATAATAATAACATCAATATAGTAAATTCAGAGCAGTTGAAATAAAATAAAAATAAATACAAAAATAAATAGACACAAATAAAATACGTATAAAACAGTCTAAATGTTGTTTTCAATAAGGGGGATTCGAATTAGTTTCAACTGTTCATTTCAGTGGGAACATTTTTCAAGATATCATAATTTTTGTGCCTTTGTTACTGTTAGAATTTTTAGAGATTTTAAGTACAATGTGTGTAAAAAACTAGCCTGGCTAACACCAGACTAAATCACAAATGAGATGTAGTCTGGCGACCACCTATTCATTTTCCTGTAGAGGAGGCGTGGTTCCCGATCGTTCAGAGCCGTTTATTGGGTGCTACGAATGTCTATCATAAGCGTCTGTTCGTAGCTCTTAGCCAATCGTATCAATTACACCAGATGACGTATGTAAAGCGACAGAAATTCGGCGAGCAAGCATCGAGGAAGAAGATGACATTGTTTACAAGATGTCGTCGAACGATTATTGCGATTAGGCAATCAATGGCGATACGACCACTACGACCGGGGTCTTGCTAAACCCCATTAGCTTGGCCACTAACGGAGCTAGTTGATAGATTAGGTTTTTGCCAAATCCTGTTGGAAGCAAGGCTAAAACGTCCTTTTTGGTGGTGATGAAGGAGTGCAAAGCCAAACGTTGTTCTTCTTTTAAAATAAACTTTCGTTCTAAACTATCTAGAACACTGTCCACAGCTAGATCGAAAGAGAGCTTCGCTTCTGCTGCAGCCATGTTGGATCCGTACGAACGAACTACAAGCTTCCGTCTGTCGAATAGTACGCGTCATCGTCTTTCCGTCCCTCCTCGTTCTGTGATTGGATATCAAAGCCTAGCAAATTCTTGCGTGAGGAACCGGTCATAGCTAGCCTAGTCCTAACTAGACCTTCGTACTCATTTCATTCATACTAAAGGTCTAGCAGTGCTGTAGAGACAAACGATTTCTCACTTGAAGGCGGGTGCTGTTGAAGTTTAAAACCTATTGGCTCTGCCCAGTGCCACTCTGGATCTGCCTTAACCAATCGCTAACGTTTGGTCGTGACGTATTTCATGCGCCAGAAACCACGTTGCGCGCAGTATACAAACGGCAGATGCAGTGAGCATTAGCATTAGCCTGGTTCCGCCCGCCTCCGTACTTCCGCTCAATAACTGAAATTCGCGCACGACCTCTACATCACTGTTCTCAGGCCGCGCCTCCTGTTCGCTGATTGGAAGGCACATTTGAGGGAAAATAAATCGTTCTAACATACAGCACGGCCAGACCTTAGTACTGAAGTGAAATGAAAATTGAGCGGAAGTACGTAGGCGGGCGGAGCCAGGCTAGGTCATAGCCACCAGGCTGTCTGGCAGTTCGAAATTTCGAGCGCGCAAGGCAGCATGGGTGTACCCAGGCTAGTAAAAAAAAAACTTTAGCACGGCCAATGGCCTTCTGCGTTGCCGTGGCAATATGCAGTACAGGAAACGACAAGCTCAGATTGCCACACGAAACGTTTAGCGGTCCTTGCAGTAGCCAAGGCTACTTCAGGGGGTCCATAGACCATGACAGAAAATGTGTGTGTAACCCTAACCTAGCACCTAAGGAGCGTGAATGATCCTATGATTGCTGATTAGAGGTAGACATGATAATTTAGTTAACCCAGAGTTGTTCAGATAGTGTGGTCCACTATAGGCTACTTTACTAGAATGATTCAACATACTATGAATAACCAGGGTCTCAGAACTGCAACTCAATTTCTTTCTTTCTTTCACTCACTTAATCACACACACACAAGAGTTCACAATTGTTCGTTTTGAGTTCTAGACAAAGAAATTCTAACTGAGTTAATTGATTTCAAATTTCTAAACACACGACACTGCACAGTATAAATGCATGGTAGGGTTGGGTCAGTGTAAAAACATTCAAATCGGTTTGATATTAAGCCAAACACCGGACCGGACCGGTATATATTGGAGTTCACCACTAGGTGCCGCTCCAGAGCTGGTGGCGGTAATGCAGCTACACTAAAGAAGAGAGTATAGCGTTCAACATTCAACAACTGAGTTTTTATTTCTCACAACAACCATTCAAGGTTTAAACAACGAAACAACGGCACTTCTTGCTCACGGTCTGTGAGAGGGTTGCCAACCGTCCCTTGAAAAATGGAATTGTCCCGTATTTAGAAACAAAAGCACCCGTCCCGTATTGAGCTGAAAAGGGACGCACTTTGTCCCGTATTACTGTGAGAAAAATAGTAAGTAAAATGCCAATGGAAAATGAATAACAGGGCGCTTTATATGGACATTTACGGTAAAGTTGTTCCCGGGCCCTGTCCTGCTCTGTGACCAATGAGCTGACACTATGACGATACAGAATACGCTCATCCCATTGGTCGAGGTACTGTCGCTCATGGAGAAGATAGACAAAGCAGCATGGGTGACGCTGACTGTGACACAGACAGATATATATAGAATACTAGATGTCTCGTCCGCGTTGCTGGCCAACGGAGTCGAACGTCCGCACATGGCGGCCATCTTACCCCAGGCAGCTCGGTCACCCATAACATGTGTTGTAGTGGTACATGTACTATTTAGAGAACCATAACTTGCTCAAATGTCATCTGATTTTCAAACGGTTTGGTTTGTTATAAACGTCAAATATGTAGTTATGACACTGCATACTTAAACAAAATAAAAAAAATAAAACATAGAATAATGTTCTAAAATAGGTAGATTACAATATTTCCTATTACAAATAGGCTATAAGAAAGGCTGCATGTTAAAATCCCCACCCTATACATTGATCTTGCCTGTGGTAAGATGCCTGTGGTCGACCATCTTGCCTGTGGTAAGATGGCCGACCTGTGAGGACGTTCTAGACTCCGCCGTAACACATCTAGTGTTCTATATATATCTATGGACACAGACGCCGGCACTGCTTTACGGGGCGGAACACTTTCGAGCAGCAATGCGACTAGTACATCAACTACTGCAAATACTGTTGAGTTCATAAGTTGTTTTTTTCTGTTCTACTACAACTGTAGCCTTACAGTCATTGCCTTTGAGGCAACTTTGTTTGCACTTTTGTTGCATCAAATCAAACCGGTTTCGGCTCGTGCACCGGACCGGCAAAACCGGAAATCAACCTGCATGGCGTGTATTCTTCTTCTTCTTTTAGATTTGATTGGCGGCTGGCATCCAACTTGGCAGCCACCTACCGGACTGGAGTGTGGAACATTAGATGACAGGAAGAAAAAATAAATATATATATATATATATATATATATATATATATATATATATATATATATATATATATATTAAACCCTATCCATTAACCCTGTTTCCCTCAAGTACTTACTCACATACCTCCTAGAACATGCTGCACAGATTCAGGATGATCACACAATCTACATTTACCAGTAGGATGTTTGCCAATTCTGTGTAGCGTGCTATTAAGCTCTGTATGCCCTAATCTGAGGCGGGTAATGACTGCCTCCTCCTTCCTGCTCCTGCCCACCACTCCTCCTTTCCCCACCTGTTTTTGTATACTATAAAAGTGTCTTCCTGTCTCATTTATATCCCAATATTCCTGCCAAACCTTTTGCATTTGTATTTTAGTGATTGTCTTTCCTTCTGCTTTCCCTAGTGGGATATTATTCACTGTTTGTGACCTGAGTGCTTGTTTTGCGAGTATGTCTGCATCCTCATTGCCCTCCACCCCTGCATGAGCAGGAACCCACAGAAAACAGACTGTCCTCCCCCCGTTATGAAGGCCGTACAGCATTTGATGGATTTCCATGATTAGATCTTGCCTGCATGACTTCATGGTCTTAATACTACTGAGTGCTGCCCAGTTATCTGATGCAATGAGTGCATCAGCCCTGTTGTCCATTAACCATCTCATTGCGAGCGTGATAGCCAGGAGTTCAACTGTTCAACTGTGTACACTGATGCATGATCTGTTGTTCTCTTCTTAATTGCCACTTTGAACTCTGGAATGTAAACCGCAGCTCCGGCGTGCCCATTTTCTGGCTCTTTTGATCCATCTGTGAATATTACTACTCCAGTAACTCCCTGCCCGGTCTTCTTTTTGAGCTTCTGCTGAATATTAAAATCTACTGACGGCATCTGGAACAACCAGGGACAAATTTCTGGTAGAGGAACATTCAATACTGCACGTCACATACACCAATACTTTCAGCCTTTACATTTCCAACCCAGCCTAAACTCCAGAAGTTTGACTTGTCATGCTCTGAGCAGTCCAAATATGTCATCATACAGTTAAAGAATATTGGACTGCATACACTCCCCTGTGGCATTCCATTTTCAACCATATATGCTGGTGAGTACTCTTTCCCTACTCTGACTTCTATCGTCCTCCCAAAACAGGAAGGCCAACACCCAGTTATACATCTTCCCTCCCACTCCCAACGTATCCAGTTTGATTAGCAGGCCTTCTTTCCACAACATGTCATACGCTTTCTCTATGTCAAAAAACACAGCAACCACCATCTCTTTAATTTGTCTGTGCTTTCCTAATTTCTGATTCTAAGCACAATACTGAGTCCATTGAATTTCTCCCTTCACGAAACCCACTCTGATATGAAGAAAATAAATCTCTACTTTCTATGAAATACCTCAATCTCTCTATTATCTTATTTTCCATAGTTTTCCCTAACTGAGATGTTAGAGCAATTGGTCTGTAGTTTGATGGATCTGATGCAACTTTACCTGGTTTTAAAATTGGCACTATAACCGAGTGCTTCCATGCAGCTGGAATCTCCCTTAAATCCCATACTCTGTTAATTCATTTCAATATTACCTCTGACATCCATGTTATCTAACATACAGTAGCAAATGTCATCTTTCCCTGGCGCTGACTGCCGGGTGCTGGAGATGGCCCTCCTTAATTCATATATACTAAATGGAAGATCCAGATTCTCTTCCGTTGTTAGTTTTTTCTTGTTAACTCATGTATTTTGTGCCAGCAAAATACTCCTTTGCTGCTTACCCTCTGCTGATAGATTTTCTGAACTATTAACTTTAATTAGTGTTTCAGCCAATAGCATCGCCTTGTAACAATCAGCCTCTTAAACTTATTTCTTTTAACTGGCTGTGCTACTGAAACACACAAGGGGTTCTTCTGAATGAAATTAATAATTAGGAATATCAATAACGGTTCAATAACGTCATAAACATTCAATGCCTCCTCCACTAAACAGGCAAGAATAGAGGCAGAGGTAAGGCGATTGATAAGTCACACAGCAACAACCAGATATGCAGACGGCGCTGACCACATACAAGAAAAAACCACACAGCAGATGGTTCAATTCAGTGATGCGCTCTGCGCGTTATATTATAAACACACCAAAACCCGTGCAACTCCCAAAACCCTTGGATTTCCCCCCCTTTGGCTCAGTCCACAAAATTAAACTATAAGTCCGACCCTAAAGGCCATTCAGCAGTCCGTCCCAGGACCGCGCAACAGTCTTAAAGATCCAAACCAGGAAACAGGTAGGCCGAGCGAATATCCTCCCGATCCGAAGCGTTGGAAAGTTTATGTCCCAGCGCGTCCTCTTGCTGGAGACGCGCACGGAATAAACAGTCAAGTCGGTTTTGACCCGAAAACGTGTTCCACTCTCCCCAGTAACAGCAGACACTTATTTCTTATATCTTATTTAGACCTGCTAGGAAAACGAAGGAGCTTAATTTCATACTTAAAGGGACACTAAGTAGTTTTTTTAGTAATTTATTACCTCAAATCAACGTCTTCATTCATAAATAAGTCCCCATTGGTGTACAATTATCTCTGTCAACAATCTCACTTATCCTCCTGAGCGAAGAATCACTTATCAGAATTTACATAGGACGGGCCAGAGCTATAGAGTAAACAGAGTTACGACACTTCCATTGACTCCCGTGGTAAAAATGGCGGACGACACTTTCGGGTTATGGAGACGCCAATAGTTCCAAACAAGGGACGGAGCTCCGTTGATTTCAATTGCTCGTCAAGAACAATTACAGGTAAGTTGATGAAACGTTTTTTTACATTTTCAAGCATTAGCTATCAGAGTTGACAGTTTTTCCCTCTCAATTGACAGCTCCATAGGTTCCCCCTCCCCCCAGGTGAAGAGTCTGGGTGTCATCCTCGATGGCTCACTCTCCTTCAAATCCCATATCAACATCACCACCCGCACTGCCTACTTCCATCTTCGTAATATAAATCGCCTCCGTCCCTCCCTCACCCCCCACACCACCTCTATTCTTGTACATAGCCTTGTCACCTCCCGTATCGATTATTGTAACTCTCTCCTATTTGGTCTCCCCCAGAAATCCCTCCATAAGCTCCAACTGGTCCAGAACTCAGCTGCCCGTACCATCTCCCAAACCCCCTCTTTCCACCACATCACCCCCATCCTACAGCAACTCCACTGGCTTCCAATTAACCGCCGTATTAACTTCAAAATTCTCCTTCATACCTTCAAAGCCATTCACAACCTCGCCCCTCCCTATCAGTCTGACCTCCTTCACACTGCCACCTCCACCCGCTCCCTCAGATCCTCCTCTTCCATCCACCTCACTGTCCCCTCTGCCCGGCTCACCACCATGGGGAGCAGAGCTTTCAGCCGCTCTGCTCCCAAACTCTGGAACTCACTCCCATCTGACATCCGAAATATTGACTCCCTCCCTCAGTTCAAATCCTCTCTCAAAACCCACCTTTTCAGGTCAGCATTCTCCTTGTAGTTGCCATGATGTTTTTACTTGCACTTTTAATGGTTTTGTTACTTGCTTGCTCTTGTTTTAAACTGTAAAGCGTCCTTGAGTGTCATGAAAGGCGCTTCGAAATAAAATGTATTATTATTATTATTAGAGGTATACTCTTAGACATCGTTATTTTGCATGAAATGTTGATGTTGATGTTAAAAATGTAGTTAGGTCAGTTAGGTCCCTAAATGGATTTAGGGACCTAACTTAAAGCTTGGTAACGGAGGCTAACATGAGGTAATTAACGTGATAATTTCACTAAAGTCCTTTAACCTTTTGTTTTCAGGTGACATTATGTAAAGTTGTTTTGATTGTTAGGTTTTAAAACATTTCCAAAATACTACCACTAATGCTAATACTAAAATGCTACTGCTATTACTGCTACTATTACTTAAATGCTAGCTGTTTTACTTCTGCTGCTGCTATAACTATTACTATAATAATAATAATAATAATAATAATAATAATAATAATAATGCATTTTATTTATTTTATTCTGAACCGAGAGAGGGCAGTCACAATGTGGCGGGACGACATAAGGTCAAACCAGTGGTCCATCTTCTCCAGGAGCCATGATGTGGTGAGGTTTGATTCAGGACGCTGCTCCTCCTCTACCAGGTACTTTAAGGCAGCACTTGTCCACTCACTGAAGATGTGCATGGCTGAGCTAACTTTCATCTTTTCGAAGTGGTTAGGCTCCAAGATGGCCCTGGAGAGGTTGGGAGCCAGCTTTAGTGCCATACCCTCTTGGTAGGACACCAGATCCTGTAAGGGACCAACAGACACCACACTGGACAGTAGGTGCTCTTTGTTCACCACATCTTGTGGAACGGTGATGGTCTGACCACGGACAAGGGTGCTCTTCAAGTTACATTACCAGATGTGGGACATCTGCCATGAAATGGAGCCGCCGGTGTGGCTCTATGGGATGTGGAGTCCAGGGTTTATCACACGTCACCCCAAAAGCTCGCCACATTGCTCTTTTGGGGCTCCCCATGTCACTTGTGACATTAATGACATGAAGCCCTACAGATGCTGCTGCCTCCACTATAGCAATGATGATGGGCTGGTAGACGGCACCATTGGTGGAATTACTGCTGTAGTGGTATGCCACAACTTGCTTCCACCTTGTTGTTAATAATGTATAATGTATAGTGTCAATAGTGTACGGTCGATAATGTCTACTTCAACTGTCTGTAATGTTTACCTTTATTTTTGGGATTTACATTAACATTGCTACTATTTATAATACATACATAGATATGTTTTCTGTATTTATTGTATGCAGTTTTTAATTATTTTCTCGTATTTTAATGTGTCATCTATTTTCTGTACTTTCTGCTGTGGCAGCCACATTTCCTGTCTGGGATTGATAAAGTCTCATGCCAATTCCTCAGCCATTGTCCCTGTCAGACACCGATGTCCTGCTTCACTGACCTAACTATGATAAACATATAGGGGCAATTGCTCTGTCGCTAACTTAGCCACTTTTTAGAGTTTAGCACGGTTTTAAACTCGTCGGTGACGCAAGAAGTCACGTGACGTCTTAAGCTCCATTGCTGTGTCGTATGTACCTGTGGTTTAACCTGCAGCTGCGTTTTACCTTGATCTCAATTGCTGTGTCTTCAGAGAAATTCACATCAGACACTAGAGGGCGTATTTTGTGCGTGTTAGTCTAGTCTCGAAACGGACATGGTTTTAGAGGAGACTAAACCAGTTTGCAGGATGAAACAAGGCTCCATTATAACCGACACACACATAATTAGTTTTATTAATTATTATTAGTAGTATTAATAATAATGTATGATACATTTATACTTATTACGCCAGATAGGCCTTCAGTACAATAACAATATTGGACATAGTCGACTTGGAATGAGCAGTGATATTTCACGGCTCACGGGGTCTTGGTCGTGCGTCCGCTCAGCAATAGCATTACGCGCTTTAACTTTAAAGCGCTTCCATAAATTCTTTAAATGTGCCGGGCTGCTCGGTCTTCTGCTGGAAAATCTACTGTTAAATGAGATCATCCCAAACAGACTTTCTTCGGAGCGTGGTGGTGGTGGTGTCTTTCCTCTTCCACCGTGTCCACAACACCTCGAATGCAGTACAATAAATATAACTTCTGCTCCTCGTTATAGTTCTCTATCCGAGACATGTTCATCCTAACTACCCTCTCCTTCTCCGAGAATTTATAGGCGTGGAATTACCCTAATTACTCGCATATTAATTCGTCTTCAATTAATTAATCACGTTTGCATGCACACCAAGAGAAAACAATGACAAGTAATTGATTGATTGATTGACGTAGGTGAGGGCAGATTCAGATTCCAGACTCAGATTTCCACAAAAAGTAGCCTAGACTATTTCATAATATATTTCAACATTATTTGCGTTTTATTATATTAAAGTTCACTTTACATTCCCATTAAGTTTTTGTTGGTAATTATAGCACAAAATGCATCCAACATTAAGTTAAGACTGCGTCTGCTGGAGTATAACGAGAAATCAGAGTACTTCTGGTTTAACCCGAGTTTAACTAGGAATCAGCTGAACCTGTGTCGGTCAGTACACAGCAATCAGGTTTAACTTCGTGCGCAGCTGCGTGTTAAACTCCAAAACCTCCGGTTTCCGGAGTACGGTTTTAAACCGCAGCACAGCTAACGCAATGCTAACTGACAGAGCAATTGCCCCATAGCAACTAACTAACCATGTTTCACACCACGTGACTGTCCTTGCAGGCGGGTAAATTCAGCCTCATTCCAACCATCAACAACTCAGTGACTGCGATGGGGTCCATAGGGATCGTGAGTATTTGGAATTTATGATTTAATAATAATAATAATAATAATAATAATAATAATAATAATAACTACTATAATTACTCCAGCCAGCATGAAGACACAAGTGTGAGTTGCTCTGCCATTGTGGCCAGGCAGTGTAACGTTGCCAAACAGCTTTCCTGTCCCCATATGCAGCTCTACGCTTAGGGGTGATGGCCATCTCATCCAAGGTTAGCACACCTCTCCATTTGGCTCATGCTACCAGCCTTTAGCTTCAGCATGTCAAAAACCTCTCCCAACACTCCTGGCTTCAGTTTTACATGCTGCATTCTTCTTTGGACAGTGCGGATGTCTGGCAGAGGGATCTTCATGTTTTGCAGGGTTTTGTATCCTGTTGTGCCTGCTGTAAATCGAATTTGAATTGCCTTGATAGTCTCATTGCCCCACCGAATCACCCCTTTTTTCTGGTCCCGATTGAAAATTGAAATAAACTTTTGTTGTATGTTGTGTATATTATTTATTATTATTCCTATTTTTTCTTACACACACACACACACACACGTTCTTGTTTCAATAATTCTTTAATACAAATCTTGTTTATTTAACAACTTTTGTACCAGTCATACGTATTCCAGTCCATCAGCTCTAACATAAATTGCAAGTGTGAATAGTTGCTTGTAGAGTTAGATTTTGACTGATCATATTCAAGCATAATTAGTGGTTGTTTGATAGATCTGATACATGGCTCCATCTTAAATATCTCCATGGTTCTGATCCATGTCCTACAAAAATAACTAAATGTCCTTTAGTCTCCTACATGTCCTTTTAAAATAACTAAACTTGGTAATAAAGATAAAACGTACTTTGGAAAAGCTGACATTTCACAAAACAGGTAAGTACTAAGAGTGCAATAATAATAGCCCAATAATAGTAAAAATTAAATGGTAATGGTAACTTGTTTATCTAAGTGCAAATACAGAACAACCAACCTTGTAAAGTTAGCATCACTCACGTAAGTAACCTAGCCAAGCTAACACGAACGTTTCCCTCCAAAGGTTTATTACTATTATTATTATTATTATTATTATTATTCAAGCACAAAAGCTATTATTTTAGCGCAAAAACGGTTAAAAAACGTGTTTTATTTTGATATTTACCATGACAAGACAATGACAGCTTGCGGTTTGTTTGGAACTATAGAGCGTAACGGTGACCGCCCCCTTTTTAACAGCTCCGGTGCTGGAAGTAAATTTCCCATGCATTTATCTCGTCCACTTTTCGTAGAATCCTTATAAAAAGAGTATTAAGCCTTTAACCAAGCCAATCGTTCGTTATGGTAGTCGTGACCATATTATGTTTGATTCGGGATGAGTAGTTCCTCACTCGGTCAACAAAATAATATAGGTAGTCTTGTACCTTTGCCTTTTCCTCCGTTTTCCAAATTCTTTTTATGCCCGAATCAAACATAATATGGTCACGACTACCATAACGAACGATTGGCTTGGTTAAAGGCTTAATACTCTTTTTATAAGGATTCTACGAAAAGTGGACGAGATAAATGCATGGGAAATTTACTTCCGGCACCGGAACGGTTAAAAAGGGGGCGGTCACTGTTACGCTCTATTGAGGCTTACATGAACCACGTGACAGCCCTAGCGGCGACATCAAAGCATGTCGTAACTCTGTTTACTCTATAGCTCTGGGATGGGCAAGCTCTATGGAGGCTTCCATGTCCTTCCGGTCTATAGCCGCATTCACATACGTCGCTACTCGCCCATCTCTGAGCGAGAACTGTCAATGGAATGTGAATGTGTTCCAGCCGAATGTGGCCAGGACAGGCGATGCGAGTACTAGCGATGCGATGTGGGCGGGTACGGAGTTAAAATAATTTTAACTTTCAGCGATGCGAGTGAGGCGAGTAGCAAATCAGAATGTAGAATAGAGATGATTGACAGTTGACGTCAACAGAGCGTTCTCCAGAGGGCGGCCGCGCGAAAACCACTGCACACCAGAATTTTGGTTCCCACTAGCAAAAGCAGCCTGTCTGATGAGCAACTAATCATCGCTATTTCAAACGAGCCTCTCCTTTACGACACCACATAAAAAAATTACAAGCATAAAAATAAGAAGCACGACGCATGGACCAGGGTGGCTGCCATCGTCGGCAATTCTGGTAAGTAGCCTATATTTTAACTTATCTTTTCATTTAGCAGCTAGCGTTAGCGGAATGTGTTTTGCTAGCACCTGTTGTACAGTCTCTACTTTATTTTGTGCTTAGATCGGCATCTATCTCAAACGAAATATACTATGTCACTTAAACATGTATTACTTAATCACGGTTCCCTTGTATGTTTAGCTGATGTCACTGTTCAACTTCACACCCAGTGCTTACATGTTTACACCTCGGCGCCTTTTTTGAGAGGAGGAATATTGCGCCTCCGTTTCACACAGCCAGAGCCACCGGCAGCATAAAATAATGTTTTATGTCTGGATGAATCAAAGCAAGTTAAGACTAGCTGAAAACTTAATGAACTGAATTAGTTACACCTGTGTTTGTAATACAGTTTCGTGTCAAAGTGGCCCATTCGTGACGAACCTATGTGATGCCACCTTCTCTGCAATGCCTCAAAAACCACAGACCATTTTCTGGAGATGTCAATGACATTACAGGCTAGCTTTAGGGAAAAGATTAAGAATTTTAAAATATAGGGGTTTTTTGCTATTCAATTTTTTATATTATAATCTCTGATAACTCGGCTACCTGTCATTTTGGTACCATTTCTGTGTGACTTACAGTAAAGGAGATACAATAAGTCAAAGGTATAGTCCCCACCCCAATTTATTCAAACTGTCTTAGTCTGAATCTCCCTTAATATTAATGCAAGAAATGTGCAAATTAATTTCTGTGGGTTTCTCATATGACTAAATCAGCATGCTAGATTAGACTTGGAGCTAAGCTAGTAACTAACTACAATTCTCAGTAGCTTGGCAGTAGCTTCACTATTTCCTGAATCAAGTAACTAAAGTAGCTTAATTATTTTGTAACTGTTGTTTCTGCTTCTGTTCTTCCAGTGGATGATTGTAAGAGGCGCTGGAAAAACCTCCGTGACACATACAGGGAGGTCCTGTGCAAGGAGTCCGAAAAACGCCGGAGTGGCGCAGAGGCCTCATTCCAGAGGACATGGCGCTATGCTGCCATAATGACATTTTTAAATCCATTCATGGAGTGGAGGTCCACTAGTGGCAACATGCCAACCTCTTCTACTTGTGATTCTGAGTCATCCGCACCTGCCCTACCACTGTCCGCTCAAAGTGAGTCTGCGTCGTCCGCACGGGCCCTATCACCGTCCACTCTGGGGGAGTCTGCTTCGTCCGCACCGGACCCATCACCGTCCACTCTGGGGGAGTCTGCAACGTCTGCACGGGCCCTACCACCGTCTGCTCTGGGGGAGTCTGCAACGTCCGCACCTACCCTACCACCTTCCACTCCTGTTAGGTCTGTGTCCTTCCCACGCAGCACCATGCATACTCCGGCCAGGCTGCCAACCAAGAGGGCCAGAGAGGATGCATTTGAGAGCAGGGTCCTAGAGGTGTTGGACCAGGCGGCCAATAGGACAGAAGACCCTGATGAGCAGTTCCTCAAGAGCCTACTCCCAATGATGAGGCAACTACACTTCAGGCGCAAGGAAGAGCTGAAAATGAATATGCACCAAATGGTCTACCAGGCACTCTACATGTATAGGCAGGAGGCTGAGGGGCCTACCATCACAGAGCTGTAGTATTTTACATTTTTGTAGTATTTTTCAGTTTTGAATTACCATTTGTATTGAGGTATGTTGTTGGCCACAATAAAAGCCTTTTCTGTAAATTAGTCATTTTGTAGTTTGTTGTCTTTGTAAATGTGTGCACTCTTCTCACCTTTTTCACCCCTGACCAGTTTGCATGCCTGCTAATTGATTGATGTAAATATACCTAATTCCCAGTGATGCCACACCCAGTGCAATACTCCAAGAGGCTGAAATAACAAATAACTAAATTAACCTAACCTTTGCACACATAATCTACAAAAAAACATCTGATGTTATGGAAGTGGTTTCAAAGAGTTTCATTTGTTGTGTACATAAAATAGTCATGAAACATACAGTTTTGATGAAATTAAGAGACCACTGTAAATAGTAAAATAGTAAATAATAAATAGTATAATGGTCTCTTAGGTTTTTTTTTTCAGAGCTGAATGTTACTCATTCTGTACTCTTCATTCATAATGGGGGTAGGGGGTCAGTGGAGATAGATAGTGTAAAGTGCAAGTACATTGCCATTGCACTGTTGGGTGGATGGTAGTATGTAGCATGCTTGTAAACTTGGGATATAGCTTTTTGTATGAAATGTGAGTGGCTCTTAAAAGAGCCTTTTTTGGCCTTTAAAAGGGCCTTTTTGTTGCGCTCATGCAGAGAAGTAGGTGGCAAACTTCTCCCTCACTTGGATGGCCTCCTGTGTGGCGTTGTTGCTGCCTGCTCTCCTGATGTTGTTGAGTGCAGAGGTCCCGTCCTGTGGCTCCGACTGTGGGAGAGTGGGTCTCATCCTACGGATGAAATTGTGCAGAACACATGTTGCCTTCACACACGCTTCAGCATTGTCAGGGCTAACACCAAGGACGCGGTGGTACATGCGCCACTGTGCTGCCAGGATGCCAAATGTGTCCTCCACAACCAACCTTGCCCTCGACAGCCTGTAATTAAAGGTTCTCTTCCTTCCAGGGGGGTGGATACCAGGGAAAGGCCTCATCAGGTTGCGTCGTAGCGGGAAGGCCTCGTCTGCAACGAACACATGAGGCAGAGGTCCAAGGTCCTCTGCAGCTGGCAACACGAAATCTGCAGGGAGACTGAGGGTTCCATCTTGTAGTGCCCTGCCAAAGGCACTGTTTGCCAATGTACCACCATCACTGGCCCTCCCATAATTGCCAACATCAATGAGGCGGAAGCAATATTTGGCGTCGACAACAGCTAAAAGGACAATAGAAAAAGTCCCTTTGTAGTTAAAGAACTGCGATCCTGTGTTGTTCGGAGCCTGGATCTGCACACGTTTCCCATCGATGGAGCCCACACAATTTGGAAACTGCCAACGTTGCGAAAACTCCGCTGCAATCTCCCTCCAGTCATCCTTGGTCGGGACTGGCATGACCTCTGCCACCAGACAATCCCAAATGGCCCGTGACACCTCCGACACTATACCAGCGACCGTGCTGTGCCCAACGCGGTAGCTAAATGCAATTGTGCGGAAAGAGTCGCCGGTGGCAAGGTACCGCAAGCAAATTGCCAGCCTCTCTCCAGGGGAGATGGCTGACCGGAACGACGTGTCTGTCTTCGTTATCAGCGGCACGACTTTCAACAGCAACTCGTCAAACTCCGTCCGATTCAGCCTGAAGTACTGCTGGAAGCGCACTTCATCCAGGCGAAGTTCCGAGACCAGACGGTGGTATTCGCCATGGTCATATCGTCGCTGTACAGTAGGATGAACCCAGATGGAGCGACGCCGTCTTCTTCTTCTTCTCAAATACAACGCAACCAACGCAATGTCTTTAGGATCCATAATTCATCAATGGAGATATTAGGTAAGCGCGCTGTGTATTTATAGGCACATATTTCCCGCTAGAACGTTTATTTATTAGCGGCAAAATAAACGTTCTACCGGTAAATAATAGCGGCAAATAATATGTGGCCATAAATGCATCATATCAGATTGTTATACCGTCTTATACCAGAGAATGTCTAATAAGGGAGACGGGCTCTGCTTATACCGACTACCCACGTCATAGTCATAGTTGTTGTTTCCCTCTGACATGTTTGCAGTGGGAAGTAAACTAGCGGGGAGCCATGGCAACCGACGCCGGCAGCAGATATTTTTTTCTGCCAGCGAGTAGAATTTTGGCGAGAAGCGAGGAGCAATGGGCGAGTAGCGACGTATGTGAATGCCCCTTATGAACTGCCGAGAGGGACGAAAAGCACTACGTGGTACAGGTAAGGCTAAACGCGTTTTCACTCAGAGCCAGCGTGACTGTGGAACAGAGAAGGAGCTTAGCGAGATGCGCTTGTCACTTAAAAAACGATATAAACATGAGAACATAATTCACCATCTTGCTCGAGGAGTAATTACTTATACATGCTCACACTAATTCAATGCAGTTTGAAGTTTGTTTGAAATAACGTACCCAGTGCTCGAAGTGGGCCGGTACGCACCAGTACGCAGTACCGGCACTTCTACATTTTACCCTTTAGCGTACCGGCACTTTTTCTTGCGTACCTGCACTTGTACCCCTGCGGGTACAAGTGCGGGTACAAGTGCGGGTACAGGCTGCGGTCGTAGGTCCGCGGTGGGTTACGATCGCGCCCCCCCGTCGGTCGTAGGTCCGGGGTGGGTTAATATCCCCCCGTCGGTCGTAGGTCCGGGGTGGGTTAATATCGCACCCCCCCCCGTCGCTTATATGTGAATAAGGGAGTACCGTACCGGCACTTATTTTTTTCCACTTCGAGCACTGAACGTACCTCATCATCCGAAACAAAACTTGATGAAGTGGTGTTTGAAGACATGTTGTTATCATGTTGTCATAGCTTCTTGAATCTTGACTAATACCGCTTGCCGTAGTTCGAAAACGCGAGGCGCTAGAGAGCATAAATTCGTTTGAATGCAAAATACAATTTGACCACTAGATGGGGGAAAAAACTACTTAGTGTCCCTTTAACGTAGCTGCAGTACTCCACTAGCGCCACACATTCAAAACACACAGCCACACTTGCTTCTCTCCACCGACCCCCCTCTTCGACCCTAAGGCAGCCCTACTAGTAAGTTTGGGTGCGCGGTCCCCGGCACTGCGGGCGGCCCTCGTCTTAAAGAGACACCTCTTCATACCATACTACACAGTGAACATAACATAGCACAGATAAACACACATGAACACCCCATGTCGTACATAAACATTATATGCAATGAGTGAAATACATGTGTCTGTGTAGTACAAAGGTAATAAATTAAAGGGACCCTAAAATTAATGTGACGGTGTCACAGCCTTTTCTACACCACTAACTGCTATTCTACTGTTACTTGTTAGTATTGGGATTGTTACATTCCACTCATTTTCCTGATCATTCCCCACACATCTGACTTTACCTCCCGACCTATCTCACTACAATATTTCCTCCAGCATGCACGCTTAGCTGCTCTAATCGTCCTTCTGACCACTGCTTGCGACCTTTTATACTGAACTAACGACTCCATTGAATGTTGTTTCTTTAACAGTCTACATGCCCTATTCCATGCTCTAATTGTATGTCTGCAATTTTCATCCCACCACGGCATATTCTTTTTGCTTCTGCACCCTGATGCTTTTGGTATCGACTCATTTGCTGATTTTATTACAGCTGTGACTACTGCCTTATTTAACTCATCCACATCTTCCCATTCCTCTTTACGTAATTGTTAAAATCTGTTTCTACTCATTTCTTGAAAGAGTCCCCAATTAGTTTATTAATCTTCCATCTTGTCAATCTCATGTCTTCTACCCGTTGCAACTCTACTCCAATCTTAATAATGATTGGATAGTGGTCACTACCCATTAATATTTAATTTAGCACCACCCAATCAGTGATGCCTGCTATTTCATTTGATGTCATCATTAAATCAATCACACTCTCCTTATTTTTTATTTTAATAATTCTTCTACTATTGAGCCATTTACATCAGTTCTCTCACTCCCCCATAGAGTGCTAAAAAAAATGTGCCCCCGCGGTTGTTGACGGGGGGTTGCTGCGCGACTGTTGACGGGGGGGGGGGGGGGGGGGGGGGGGGGTGGTGCTGCGCGATTTTTGCCGGGGGGGTGGGGGTTGTTTTGTTTTTTTTTTCTTCCTTCATGCCCCCCCCCCCGGCGTCTGGGCCCCGGTGCTATGGACTCACATTCTCTCCCTAAATGAACAGTACTGAACCTTGTTCCATTTCCAACAAAAATGGCCACCCCACCACCTTTCCCCATCTCCCTGTCATTCCTTATAGCCGTGTATCCTTGTATTATAAAATCCCATTGCACTCTCAACCATGTTTCAATTAAATTACATTTTATTTGTATAGCGCCAATTCATAACAGAAGTTATCTCAGGGCACTTTTCAAATAGAGCAGGTCTAGACCGAACTCCTTATAACATTTACAGAGACCCAACAGTACCACCATGAGCAAGCACTTGGCGACGGGGGCAAGGAAAACTGCCTGTTAAAAGGCAGAAACCTCGGACAGACCCTTCGACTCTAGGTGGGTGGTCATCTGCCTTGACCAGTTGGGGGGAGAGAGAGAGAGAGAGAGAGAACAACTACACTAATGAACATGAAGATGATGACGACAGCAGCAATGATGGGGGACAGCGAGCAGCAACAACAGTAACTGTAGCAATGATAATACTTAATAATAACTACTACTAATAACGACAATAATATCACAGATATTAGCAATGGCAGTTAAGCAGGACCATGGCAGAAGGCTCTACCAGGATCCATGAGAACCTGCGAGACGAGAAAACACAGGAACTCCAGGGAAGAAGTGTTAGTAACATGCATTAATGGGACATGAATGTGTGCAGAAAGAGAGAGAGAGGGAGAGAGGAGCTCAGTGCACCACGGGAAATCCCCCGATAGTCTAGGCCAGGCATTCCCAAAGTGTGGTGCAGGAAAAATGTAATGGCGGTCTGGTGTAATATTACACAATTACAGTGCTGTTTTTTAAGTGGGATTTTTCCATACAATAAAAAAACATGAACAGTAAACATTTCCTTTGTAATCCCTTTTATTTTAAATAAAAAAACTATAATTTCTTAGTTTTTGATAGAAACGTAGAAGAAGACAGCTGCTGTCTTCTTCTTTTCCTCCGCGGCGGTGCGCCGCGCCGGCTCTGGGTCGGCTTGGAAGGGTTCGGGGGCGAAGGTGGCCGGCGGCTTCGGCCTCTGGCTTTACAGCGCCCCCCCCCCCCCCCCCCGCGCTCCGACCTCGCCGCTTCCGGGGGCCGTGGACGCAGTATCTCGCTGCGTCTTCCTCCTCGCTGCGCCTTCCTCCACGGGGGTCGGGGACGGGGCCCCCTCGCCCCGGACGTGACTGTCGACCGGGACGGACTGTCCTCAGTGCATCCCAACCGCGTCGCGTCGTTCAGGGCGGGGATCCGGCTCACGTACAACTGGCGCAAGGGGTCGGCGGCGATGTCGGCTACCCACCCGACCCGTCTTGAAACACGGACCAAGGAGTCTAACGCACGCACGAGTCAGAGGGTCCTACGAAACCCCGCGGCGCAATGAAAGTGAGGGCCGAGGTGGGATCCCGGCCCCTGTTTATCTGTTTCGGAGCCTATTCTCTTAATGTTGCGGATCGTTTGTAACTTCATTGCAATTTAATTCAATGTACTGTCGTTCTATTTTCCATAACCGTTGTGTTATAATGATGCTAAGTCCACGGTCATTTAATAGGCCTATTGCTGCAATTTTTCTTTTACGCGGCTGAAAATAACCGTAGGCCTACTTTCTGTCACTGAGCCGTGTCTGTCACTCATCCTCTTAAAAGTGGAAACTTTTGCGTAGCTTTGTTGCATTATATTGAAACTTTGTTGATGTTGTTATTGTCATGCGTCTTCTGGTTATTTGCGCATGATTAAACATGAGTCTTTATATGGCGATAAAACAAACTTTGTTGTTTGGTGGATTGTTGGGTGGGGTGCTGCGCGAATGTTGACGGGGGGGGGGGGTGCTCCGCGAATGTTGACGGGGTAGGCCCCCCCCGGCGTCTTCATGGGCCCCCCCCGGCGTCTGGGTTGCACCGTCGATAGTTACGCCAGTGAGAGTAGCTATATCTGTAGACATTGAGTCTCTAAGGTTTTTGGGGCCAAGTACAAGAATTTCGGTTTTCTCTGAGTTTAACATCAGAAAATTGCAGCTCATCCAGGATTTTATGTCCTTAGGACATGTTTGTAATTTAGATAATTGATTAATTTCATCGGCTTTGATCGATAGATATAACTGCGTATCATCTGCATAACAATGAAAGTTAATGGAGTGATTTCTAATAATGTTGCCTAAAGGGAGCATATATAAAGTAAATAGTATTGGTCCAAGTACAGAACCTTGTGGAACTCCATGACTAACTAGTATTTATTGAAGATTCATTGTTAACATGTACAAACTGTGAACGATCTGATAAATAGGACCTAAACCAGCTTAGTGCAGTTCCTTTAATGTCAATTTGATGCTCGAGTCTCTGTAAAAGAATATTATGATCAATGGTGTCAAATGCAGCACAAAGATCTAATAATACAAGTACAGAGACAAGTCCATTGTCAGAAGCAATCAAAATGTCATTATTAACATTAACCAGAGCTGTCTCTGTGCTATGATGAACTCTATATCATGACTGGAAATCCTCAAATAAACTATTATGTAGAAAGTCACACAATTGTTTGGTGACTACTTTCTCCAGAATCTTGGACAGAAAGGTGAGATTAGAAATCGGTCTATAGTTGGCTAAAACCCCTGGGTCAAGAGTGGGCTTTTTAAGAAGGGGTTTAATTACAGCTACTTTAAAGGACTGTAGTACATATCCTGATAATAAAGAAAGATTAATCATATCCAGTAAAGAAGTGCCAATTAAGGGTACAACTTCTTTAAGCAGCCTAGTTGGGATGGGGTCTAACAGACAGGATGATGACCTCGATGAAGAAATTATAGAGGTTAACTGATAGACTGACAGCAGAAAAACACTCCAAATACACATCTAAGGTTGCACCAGTCAAAGTGTCTGATGTTGGAGAGCCTGCGATAGCTATTGAGGGCATTTGGTGACTAATTTTCTCTCTAATAGTAATAATTTTATTATAAAAGAAGTTCATGAAGTCATTGCTACTTAAGTTTATGGGGATACATGGCTCAATAGAGCTGTGAGTCTCTGTCAGCCTGGCTACAGTGCTGAAGAGGAACCTAGGGTTGTTCTTATTTTCTTCTATTAGTGCTGAGTAAAAGGCTCCTCTGGCATTACGGAGGGCCTTTCTATAATTTTTAAGATTATTTTGCCAAATTAAGCGATTTTCTAATAAATTCGAAGCGCGCCATTTCCTTTCTGATTTCCTTGTTTCTTGTTTTAATTGACGAGTTTGTTGGTTGTACCACGGTGCTAGTTTCCTATGTTTAATTATTTTCTGTTTTCTAGGAGCGATAGAATCTAATGTTGATTGTAGAGAGCCTGCAGCACTATTAACAAGATTATCAATTTGGGAGTGACTAAAGTTAATATAGGACTCTATTATATTCAGATATGGCATTGAATTAAACACTGATGGAATCTCCTCCTTAAATTTAGCTACAGCACTGTCAGATAGACATCTGCTGTAGGAAGTTTTGCTTAATGGCTTATAGTCTAATAATAGAAATTCAAAAGTTATTAAATAATGGTCAGATAGGAGAGGATTATGTGGAAAAACTATGAAATGTTCAATATCCATGCCATATGATAGAGCAAGGTCAAGAGTGTGATTAAAACAATGGGTTGGTTTATTTACACTCTGACAAAAGCCAATTGAGTCTATTAATGAGGTAAATGCGTTACTAAGGCTGTCATTTGTAACATCCAAATGGATATTAAAATCACCTACAATAATTACTTTATCTGATTTAAGAACTAAACTTGATAGAAACTCTGAGAATTCAGATATAAAATCAGAGTACGGTCCAGGAGCGCGGTACACTATAACAAATAGGACTTGGCTGCAGTGTTTTCCAGTTTGGGTGAGAAAAACTAAGAACAATGCTTTCAAATGAATTATAATTTAGTTTTGGTTTAGGGTCCATTAAAACGCTCGAATCATATATAGCTGCTACTCCACCTCCTCGGCCTGTACCTTGGGGAATGTGAGTATTAATATGACTGGGGGGGGTGGATTCATTTAGGCTAGCATAATCCTCATGGGACAACCAGGTCTCAGTAAGACAAAGTAAATCAATATCATAATCTGATATTAATTCATTCACTAAAACAGCTTTAGAGGACAGAGACCTGATATTTAACAGTCCACATTTCATTATTTTATTTTGTGCTACTGAGGAGTTTGTTTTAATTTGTATTAGGTTTTCATGGTTAACTCCTCTTGTTTTTATTTCTTTAAATAATGTAGGTGGTCGGGGGACAGACACAGTCTCTATGGGGTTGTGGGTGGGTGACTGTACTAGAAGAAGCGCAGAGAAGTGTGTAAGACAGCAACTCTGCTTCCTGGTCCCAACTCTGGACTGTCAGGTTTTAGAAATAAACTGTATCATATTCCTAGATAAGAGAGCGGCTCCATCCAACGTGGGATGGATGCCGTCGCTCCTAATCAAACCAGGTTTTCCCCAAAAAGGCTGCCAATTATCTATGAAGCCCACATTTTTTGCTGGACACCACCTGGACAGCCAGCAGTGGAAGGACGCCATGCGGCTATACATGACGTCACTGGTCACATGGGGCAGGGGTCCAGAGAAAACTACGGTGTCCGACATTGTTTTAGCGTATCTACACACCGACTCCATATTAATTTTACCTCCGATTGGCGTAATCAGGTGTCATTACTGCCGACGTGAATAACAATCTTATGATATTTACGTTTGCCTTTAGCCAGCAGTTTTAAATAGGATTCAACATCGCCCGCTCTGGCCCCAGGGATACATTTAACTATGGCCGCTGGCTTCGCTAACTTCACGTTTCTGACTATAGAAGAGCCAATAACCAGAGTCTGTTCCTCAGCGGGTGTGTCGTTGAGTGGGGAAAACGTATTAGAAACGTGAATGGGCTGGTGGTGAGCCTTCTCCCGAACAGTCACCCACTCTCCCTGGCTTCCCGGCTGTTCAGAGTCTACCGGGGGATGGCTAACTAGAGCTACCTCCGGTCGGCCCGCACCGACTACCGGGGACGGTGTGGTGCGGTACCGTGCCTCTAAGTCACTAATCCTCACCTCTAGCACAGTAAATAAACTACATTTAATACAGGTACCATTATCACTAAAAGAGGTGGAGGAATAACTGAACATTTGGCACACTGAGCAGGAAAGAGGAGCAGAGGAAGAGGCAGAGGAGTTTCTTGAATACAAATTATACTGGGTTTATCCTGCATACCTGAGACAAACCTCTTAAGCTCTTGCCCATTAGCTACAAGACTTCTTGCATTCCACTGCAATATAGGTATGACCATGATGATCCACCACCCCCTAAAGATGACTGTGACAGTGTCTGTGAACTGGGTGAGCCTCCTTTCAAGACGTCATCCACTTCCTCCCACCCAATGGCCTCAACTCCCAGATATTTCACTGCTGCTTTCACTATTATTTTGATATTTTCTGTTTTCTTGTGTGTTTGCGCAGTACAATTAATTACCTCAACCATAAACAGTATAAACTGCCTTTTCTCCACAATCAGCATGTCCTCTTTGATTCCTCTACATCCCTCACATGCTCTTATTTCATGCCTGTCTGCCATCTTAACACTACTGCCGTTTGACTGTATCCCCACGTTTCTGGCCGCTTCCGCGTATGTGACCCCTTGGGATGTTTTCACTCGCTGCACCTCTTCTGCTCTTTTACTGACTTCACACCCTCTATATGCAGAAGTATGCTCCCCTCCACAGTTGCAACACTTGAGTTTAGCTCCTCTTTCACATTTCCCATATTCATGCTCCCCTGCACACCTCCCACACCTTTGTTTGCCCTTACATACTGCCGCTACATGCCCATATTTCTGACATTTGAAGCACCTCAGCGGCGGAAGAACATAGAGTAATGTCATAGCTCATATATCCGATAAACACTTTATCAGGGATTCGATCCTCATCAACGTAAGCAACACCGTCAGACTGTCACACTTTTGGCCCTCACGAGTAGTTTTCAGGCGTCTGACTTCCCTCACTTGCATTTTTCACATTTTCTTTTATCTGTTCAGTAGACACACGAAGGGGAATCCCAAAAATCACTCCTCAAGTGAGAACCCCACCCTTAGCTATCATTGCTTTAACTTTCTTCCCCTCGATCTTATTCAGTTTAATCGCTTTCTCTATGCACCTGTCACTAATCAGATATCAGGGGTGTCCAGTGCCACCCTGGACACGCCTCTGTCTCCGCCCCTTTTGCAGGACTATCTTGAACTCCAGGGCCCAGTATTTCAAAAGTGATCTGACAGGATTATCCTGGTCGGATTGGATTAAATCTAGATCTGATCTGAAAACTGGGTATTTCAACACAGATCCAGATAATCCTGATCCTGAAGATCAGGATTCTGCTTTGGTAATCCAATCCTCCCCTGAATCCAGATTAAAGGCTGGATTTGGGTATTTCAAAAGTTAAGGCAGATCTCTGGATCAACTTGATACCAAAATGTCAGGATCATTTGGATCCCACCTCAGAGGTGGATTTCACTTGGATTAAATCATTTAGATTAAGTCTCAGCTCCACTTCTCCTAGATATTGTTACTCAAGATGTTCATTACACTTAATCTAAAGTGTTAGTGTTTTACTTTTAACAAATAAATATTAAAAAAATGTATATTTAAAAATAATAAAGCAGCCTAATTGTAAGAAATGTAAAGTATAGTAAAATATTTTACCTCACTTTCTGAAACTGCTGTAAATAAGAGTAACAATTAATTACAGACCTATTTCTCAAATTCTAGTTTCAAACATTGTAACTTGCATGTACCAAAACATCAGAGAAAGACAACAGGAATGCGGGGTCCAAACAAACTTTAATTCCAACAAAACCGACATTTCAAATAATGTGTCCACTAACTAAAACAGGACCTAACCCAGCTCAGAGGTCAGAAGTGAGCTGCTTTTCTAACAGCTTTATTTTCAGTTCTGTTTCTTTGCGTCAGCTTTATTAGTTCATTGGCCTGTTCAATTTGTTTGACTGCCCTCTCGGGTCTCCATGTTGAGGAGCTTTTGATAAGTGTCCTCATCACCGGCATGCCTCCTCCGTCTCCGACACTCTGGCCCACGAACCTCTTGTGGTGGATCGGGTGGAGCAATGCTGGTGCTGGTTGAAGGTTCACCCTCTGAGCCTCCACAGGTGTGAGGAACACACATTAAGACGAGAGGTTGAGTGGCTCGTCAGCTGGCTCCCCAACACTGGATAAACTATGACTTGTATGCACTTGCATTTTTTCAGTGTCACAGTTTATATCATGCTGCACATTGAAGCACTTTCCAAGCATTTTCAAGGTATATTTTCATGCTTCTGATTAAATGAAGACACATTTGACTTCAGTCAGAAGCTTAAAAATGCACTTTTAAAATGTTTGGAAATGGCTAGAATGTGATTTTAAAACCAGTGTTTCAGTGTTTGTGTACAAACTGATTATTTTACTTAATCAAAACAGACGCTATTTTGCTATAAATGACCATAATTATGTTTAGTGAGAGCCTTCTATATAAGGGAGACAAATTAGGATGAAAAACTGTTTAGTTGTGTCACTGACCAAGCTATATACCATGAAAGTAATGCAATTACAGTTTCAAGCACTTTATTCAGAATCCAATAACTTGAAAACCTTGAATGTATCAATACAATTAAAGCGTTTCCAAGGATTTCCAGCCGAGTGGTCCATGGCTGAGTGGACTCTGAATGTAGAAGAAAGAGAAGGTGTATGAGTATATCTTTGTTTATGTACACAAACGCATGATATCATCCCCAGCATTACTATAGCATCCTGACACTTCTGAATGAACCGTATTGTGACAAATGGATAACCGCACATATGTATCAACAGACTGTAATATCCTCACATAGCTAATAAGGACTATAACATAAATATAAGTTGTATTTACCCAACCTAATCACCAGGTGGCGGCACACATAATACACTGGGGGCGGGCGCTCAACACTAGCCAATCAGAGCATATTATGCGTCATAGAGGCCGCGCCTGCCCATAGACTAAAAACAACACATCCGGGGGGCGAATTTATTTTTTGCAGGGTGGTAGCGGGAAGCTCGTGAATATTCATGAGGGAACTCATCCCTGATTGGCTGGGACTTGGCGGTACTTGTTGGCTGGGACTTGGCTCAGAGGGCTTGCGTGAAAATCACGAACGCAAATGAATAACACGGCAACTCTATAGCCATCTTTCTGTAAGTACAAACGTTAGCTCACTCGTCGAAAATCACTTAAACGTTGTTATAATTCAACATGAATCATTTTAGCAATAATGTGACACATGATACCCACCATTTTAGCAATAATGTGACACATGATACCCACCTACTACACGGCAACTCTATAGCTAACTTTCTGTAACTCCAAACGTTAGCTCACTCGTCTAAAAGCCCCTGTGAAACTGTTATGTGTCACAGGGGCTACTGTAGGACATCCTTTTTGTATTTATTATATTTTATAACGTTATGTATAACGCATCGCAGTGCTTTCGGCAGCTGGTGATGGTTTTCAAGTTGTTTTTTTCTAATTGGTCCATGTCTTGATATTTCCATTAAGATTCCATTCTGTTCTGTTTCTAGAAGTGGTGAGCATAATGGCAGGATTTATTAAAGCTTGCAACATTTGCCAGACCCATGTCAACTTTGAGGAGATGGAGCTGCTGGAGGTTAGGTGTAGATGGATAAGAATAAAACAAAAACAAAGTGTTGTTAAAGCAAGGTTAATGTCAAACTTATTATGTTAATAGTGCTCCAGGTCTTGTTGGGCTGTTAGCAAACAAATAATGTGTTCCATTGGTGTTCCACATTTTTTTCCCCTTTAGTAGTACAGAGGGTATAGACAAACAACCTCTTCTGGGTGGGTTTTAAATGTATATGTCCCATTGGCAAAGTTTAGTTGTAGGCTATTGGGCAAAAGCATTACTTAAACAATTTAAACAAACAACATTTACATCAGTAAAAGGAAATCAACTTCTACCATCCGTGCATGGTGCACGCTTAACAAACTTAAAGTCATAGATATTTGGTTACAACATGCATTTGCCTATTCTTTAAATGTCTTCGGTGCTTCGACAGAAACTCTTCCCTGAAGACTATCAACACCATATCTGTCAATTTGAGTCTCTTGAGGGCAAGAACTGCAACATTTCTCTTAAAGTGAGAATTCACACTGAGGAGGAGGTTCGCATATGGCTTCAAGCCTTTCAGAAGTCATCACAGACGACATGGCGGGTGAACAAAAGCTACCCTGCGGAACGACAAAGGCAGAACATGTACAGAGTAAGTGATTCCATAGCAGGTGCATTCATTTATTTTTGCAAGGGTTGAGCCAAAACCTTAATTTAATGTGTTTGAAGGTGGACCTAAGATGCCAACACAACACGCGGAATTCATCCTAAAAAAAAAATGCATCCTGCCCTGCTGTGATGTATGTCGTTCTCAAGAGGCAAAGCTTTTCAAAGAACAGAAAGTCCAGGTTAGATCTAAAAATATATTTGCTACCCCAAAAAACAGGCTTGCTGTTTTGTAAAAAAAAGTCACTCTCTGTCTCAGTTTTCTAAATAATGTAATATGTAATGATAATTGTATTGTCCTCAGATCTGCTGATGTACACATCAATGAAGGATTGTGTCTCTACATCACACTGAAACACACACATCATCACCTGCTCATGTGTGCTGAGGCTATGCGGTACCGAGATGTAGCCCCAGAGACCAGCAACAAACTGCAGACTCTTTTTGAGAGTGGCCACTCTCCCTCTTCTGCTCTTACCACACTCAAATATGACCTTCAGGAAGAGATGGGTGACTCATACGCAGGGGTTGAAACTAACTTTTTGGCTTACCAGACAACTGGTGAGTAGATGAACATTTTTACTAGACAAACAGATTTTTTACCAGACAAAAATATTAAATTGCCATTTGTTAGAATTACTTTTTCGTATGTCTGTCTAAACTGATTTTCAATCATAGTAAGGGGGGGGGGGGGGGGTGCTGCGCGATTGTTGACGGGGGCGGGGGGGGTGGGGGGGGGGTGCTGCGGGTTCGGTGATGAGTCCGGTGCTGGGTCCGCGGCCGGGTCTGCGGCTGCCGGGTCTGCAGCCCCCCCCCCCCCCCCCCCCCCCCGTTGACAATCGCGCACCCCCGTCGACAATGGTGCACCCCCCCCCAATCGCGCCGAATTTTTAGATTACTCGCCAGAGTGGCGAGTGGTCTTCATAAATGACTCGACAAATACAAAAATTACTCGCATTTGGCGAGTAAAACAGCTTAATTTCAACCCCTGCTCATACGTCTTTGCAGCTGCTGATCGCTCCATTTGTCCAGATCTAAGTTTCTGTTTTAGGTAAGTAATAGTAAAACATACAATTGGAACATTTTAAGAATGTGATCACTATTATCAAGCGAAAGATTCTGTAATAATGTTGGTAATGTACGTGATATAATGTACTAAATCCTGTGTATAATCTTAATTTCAGGCTTTATTGCAACATTTTCAAGCGGTCGTATGGGGAGTTATCCGGGGACGCCATGCTCTCCAGCCTACAGGCATCACTTGATGCGTACAACAAAAAGGAAGGGGCAGAGTGCGGGAAGATGTCTGCAGATTCTAAGAACGTCATCATTGTTTTTTGCACTCCCCTCATGAGGCGAGTCCATTCAATGGTCCCTGAGAGTGCAGAGATTGTCTTTGTGGACTCTTCTGGGAATTGCGACAGAACTAATAGCAGAGTGTTCCTGATCTTGACCCACTCAGCCATTGGAGGACTGCCCTTGGGTGTGATGATGACATCATCCGAGTCTCAAAGTGTCATCACTGCAGGACTGCAGGACTGCAGCTCCTCAAGAGCATTCTTCCGGAGGACGCATTTTTTCGCAGAGGGGAGCTCGGTCCACAAGTGGTGATGACTGATGACTGCCAGGCATTACGGCAGGCCCTCAGCGAGTGTTATCCACAGACAACGCCCATCCTCTGTGTTTTCCACATTTTGCAGGCGATGTGGAGGTGGCTGTGGGATGCACACAATGTGGTACCAAAGTCTGACCGTCAACACCTGCTACAGCTCTTCAAGGCTATGGTGTACGCAAAAAACCCGGGAGAACTTGAGGCCTCATATCATGGGGCATTAGAGGACTCCACGGCAAAGCTTCACCCACGATACTGCAAATATCTAACGGGTATTTTCAGCAGACGTGAGGCCTGGGCAATTTGTCTCCGCACCCATCTCCCCACACGAGGGAACGACACAAATAACTATGTTGAGAGTGCAATGAGGGTGCTGAAGGACCAGGTCCTCTATAGGCTGAAGGCCTACAACATAACCCAGCTGATGGCCTTCATTACCACCAGGCTAGAGGCCTACTATTGCCGGAGGCTCATCGACGCAGCAAACAACAGAATCAAGTTGAAGTCGAAAGGGGACACAAGAAGAACCAACAATGTACAATATGAAATTGTTACATGGTCTATTATTGCCGTATTAATTCTCAAATGCTTTATGCTATAATAAAAAAAAAAAATCATGTCTCCTTTGATGTGACACTGTAGGAGGATGA
Source organism: Merluccius polli (assembly GCA_030340625.1). Classification (NCBI taxonomy): domain Eukaryota; kingdom Metazoa; phylum Chordata; class Actinopteri; order Gadiformes; family Merlucciidae; genus Merluccius; species Merluccius polli. The sequence goes on from JAOPHQ010002298.1 coordinate 69,361, forward strand.
GGTGAACTTCATGGTTGACACCCACAAAGAACGGAAACTCACACCAGCTGCCAGGAAGGGATTTTATGAAATTGCCACAGGTATAGTATCTTGGTCCATAACTTTGCCTGTGTTGTGGCAAATGTTGTTGTCCCTTTTTCTATATGGACAGCACATGGGGATCTCTAAGACAGGGCTATGGGTCAGTTTACACCAGATTTGCCCTTCATCGAATGCTTTATGTATTTTGATACAGTATAGCACGAAATAACATCTTCCTCTGCCCTACAAAGGAAAGAACAACATACCAGACAACTGGTACAGGGGAATGACTGCAGACCAGTCTGTCACAGGTAAATAACTTTGAATGAATATACTGTTCATTAGACAATCAGCCATAGTTTCATTAAAAAAATATATAATTCCTTTAATTTTTCTTTATTTAGATCCCCTTTGTGCAGCTGCAGCGGAGAGCCTAGAAAGCCCAGCCCGAGGAGTGGACGAGGCTGGACGATAGTGATGGCTGCTCAGCTGGTGAGGAATCATCGGAACAAACCAGGCAGAGGTGGGCAGAATTCACATTAAAAGTGTTTTAATGTTATGTGGTCTTACACCGAAACAGGACAGCAGAGAAATAATAAAAATAATCAGTGGGAGAGAGATGGAAGGGCTAGGCTTGCTCTGATAGTGACATTCAGGTCATCTGTATTGTTGGGTGTGCTGTAACTCATCAGAAATTATGTGTGTTTGAGGGGGGCTGGTGACACACACACACACACACACACACACCAGAAGTTACTACCATTTACACACACGCACAATCACAAAAAACGTACTTGTTACTAGTAGTAACCATTAACCAATACTCGTTGATGTACTTGTATATTGTTGTTCCCATTGCCAGCAGGCTGGAAATTCGGGTCAGGGGGATGATGGAGGGCCTCATTGGAAATTTACAGTCTGGGTTTGACTTGTACAAGGCTCCCATGGAGAAGATGCTGGCCTCCTATGACAGAATGACAACAGACAGCCAGCTAATCTCTGCACTGGCCACATTTGGCCGGCAAAGTGCCCCTGCCGGATCAGGTGCTTGGCGGATGGCGAGAAGGGGCATGCAAACAAGCATGAAGATTGGAGTGCAGCCGACAGCTGTGGCTCGTCGGAAGACGCCACTTGGAGGCAGGCGTGCCCTCATTACTGGGCGGCCAACAAAAAGCTCAAGAAGAAAGCACAACTATGGAAGGGCAAAGGGCAATTCACTCCCCAAAAGGCCGGCACCACATAGTATATCCCAGTGTGTCACTGATTGTGTTGCACTTGGCAAAAATCACAGTAAAATATAGACAAGAGTTTTTTCGTTTACAAACTTGTACTTCTAATTGCATTGAATGCAGCATTATACATTTGTTTTTTATTATTATTGTTCTTGTTTAAATGTATAGCTGTCATTCGTTTACAAACGTGTCCTTCAAATTACATTGAATGCAGCCTTATACAAATATTTTTATTTTTATTATTGTTCTTGTTTAAATGTATAGCTGTCATTCGTTTACAAACGTGTCCCTATAATTGCATTGAATGCATCCTTATACATTTGAATACATTTTGTTACGTTTGTTCAATGTTGTCTCCCATTTCATCCGCCCTAATGACATTCTTTCCACATGGCAATAGATTTACTAGTGAAACCGTATGATTTCTGATATTTGTTCATAGTGGTTCTGCCACACCCCACAACCAATTACATTATAGAAAGAAGGGCCATCAAATCTGTAGGCCTATCCATAGAATATTTTCGCGTAGGGCTACATGAATTTTTATATTGATTTTCACCTATAAATCCACCTACTACACGGCAACTCTATAGCTACCTTTCTGTAAGTGCCAAAACAAACGTTAGCTTGTAATGCTAACTCGTCTAAAAACAACTACTGTATTACATGTGTCACACTATTGATACAATCATTTGTGTTGATTTAAGCCCTCTGACAAAGTCCCAGCGAGCCAAGTCCCAGCCAATCAGGGATGAGTTCTCTCATGAATATTCACGAGCTTCCCGCTACCACCCTGCAAAAAATAAATTCGCATCCGGGGGGGAGACCAGAATCTAGGCAGCGTATCCGGATAGATGCTAAGCTAAGGGGAGCTCCATGCGCATGACTTTACTATACTCCTCCATTGTTACGTAGATTAATATAACTAAAGCTAAACAAATAAAGTGAGTTAAAGCGATCCTGTTTCGGCAGCCTTCTTCCTCAAGAACACACCACAGTATAGTTAATACTCGTACCGTGTAACGTTTCCAAAGTACTGCAGCAGTCTGGTCTGTGGAGCCTATTTTCCTAAGTCTGCTGTGTTGCCAATGACGTAACGCTAATAAACTCTGAACAGGTTGGCGTTAGTTTAAAAAGTTACGGTATGATGTACGTCCAATTAATTCCCTTTTAAGTTAAACCATAGACCGCAAAATTCATCAACAAAGCTGCTTCCTCGCTATCCCGCTAGCTGCTTAACACACAAGTCAATGGAGCCAAGTTAGCTACCGTTAGCGCGGCCGCGGCTCAATTAGGGATCGCTGCGGCCTGGTTTTAATTAGAGGACGATTCAAGAAGTTGGCTTGCATGACATATTGGTTGGAATTCGTATGGTCTTAAAACCGCTACACATTAGACGCCGGTAAACTTACATTTTTGACGTGGAAGTTGCGTTTCCAGCTGCTCCTTTTGTGAGGTAGTCCGCCATGTTTCGATCCGGAGGCGACGTCACGAGATTTGGAAATCCGTCTCCGCCCAGATGGGGATCACAGTGATCCACCCTGCCGGTGTTTTGAAATACTCGGATAAAGTCAGCACGATCACCTTGATCCAGGACTGAGAAAAGGAGGATTTCATTATCCGGATTACAAGTTTTGAAATACTGGGCCCTGGTGACCTCAGTTTGTGTAGGATGGCCGTTGTTCAAAGGTAAGCTGATCGGATTTTGGTTATCGGATTGGATCAAATCTTGAAAATGGGTTGTTCAAAAGGGAAAGAAGGAATCTCAATCACTTGTTTAACCATTACAGTGATAAAATAGATAAAGTAGACATAGGCTACCAATTAAGCCTTTCAGTATAGCAAATTATTGACAAGTATAGTAAGTAAAAATAAAATAAAAATGATCTTGTCCCCATGAAATAATCCCCCAAACAGATTTCAATAACAAACAAAAATAATATATTACATTTTTCTGTCATTCATCACTGTATATTAATTTCAAAGAAACAATCATCAGAGATGTACCGGTCAAAAATAATTTCTAACAATTGCATCCCTTACTACACGTCCAGTCAGTCCCTCACTCTGACAGAACGCCAGAGGTTGGTCTGGTTCTTCAACAGGCTCAGGTGCATCATAAACATCATCAAAGAGAGGGACATTGCGCCTGGTAGCGATGTTGTGCAGGACAATACATGCAAGTGTTATGTTGCATGCTCCCTGTGGTTCCACTCACAAGTAGTTAAGGCATGCAAAGCGCCTCTTCAGAACTCCATTTAAACGCTCAATTGCACATCTTGTTTTGCAATGAGCAGTGTTGAAGCGTGCCTGCGCAGGTTGCTGCAAGAAAAGGAGTCATCAGCCATGGTAGGAGTGGATAGGCACTGTCTCCTAATATTATGCCATCCGGTCGGTTGGATTGGAGCTCTCTGTATAAAGCACTCTCTCTCAGGATACGTGCATCATGAACAGACCCAGGCCACTTCACGACACAGTTTGTGATGACGAGGTCAGCGTCGCCCACAAGTTGGATGTTGATGCTGCGCCTCCCCTTTTGGTTGATGTACTCCCAATCCCTCTCATGAGGTGCTTGGATATCTACATGAGTGTAGTCAATAACCCCAATAGTATTGGGCATGTTCCCCAAAAGAGAAAAACGTGTGATTGGTCTGGGCAATCTGGTCATCCTTTGGAAGTGAAAAACTGATTGACCAGGCTGGCCAATGCATTTGACACAGCTTTCACTACATCACTCACAGTTGATTTGTCCACTCCTATATTGTCACCAACAACTTAGGTAGAAAGCCCCAGATGCATAGAAGTGCAGACCAATGAGGACCTGTTCTTCCACAGACTGTGACTCCTTCGGGTTCTCCGTTGAAGTTTTGGCCTGACAAGGTCTGCAATGTACTTAATATCAGCATTCCCAAAGCGAAAGCAAGCATACAGTTCTTCAGTGGTGTATTGCTCCAGTGGTTTTGCACGCTCAACATACACCCTTTGACGGTATCCTCTTCCACCAAAATGATGGTAGCGATGGACAATACCTGCCATGTTAGTGCCTCTCTCTAAGTCCTCTAGCTGCGTTTCAATACTCGGTTGAGTCGCCCTCGCTCACCCGCCCTCAGCCCTTGGTAATACGTCACACGGAGGCCACTTGGAGAGCCGAGGGGAAGTGGGCGGGGGAGGAGGAAAAGGGATAAATGAAACGCACCTGCCCTCGCCCGGTAACAGCCTTGACAATCATGGATCGGCCACACGTTGGAGTAGCGCTCTATTGCCTATTCCAAATAACGCGCAATATACGCAGACTCATATCGTCGAGTCTCCGTATATAGCAATACGCCAGCACCTGGTAATTTCAGAATTATTAGTTTTGTTTTATATTTTATTCAGACAATTCATTTATTTATTTTTTTACCTTATTTGTAGAAAGTTTGGTTGTTTAAACACATTTAACCTACTTTCAGTTTAGTTGACATTAGTTTTAGATTGTTATTTCTAATAGATATTAGGCATGTTACCACCACCATCCTCGTCCTCATCATTGTCTTTAAATGGCCTTTATTGTTCAAGATCCCATTTTTTGGCTGCCTGTGTTCCTGTCAGCCTTCCCTGCAGACCCATCCTCTGTACAATTGTCCTGTTTGACAATAAAATAATTATGTTATGCACACCAAATACATTATATTGTCTCCCGCAAATAAAATTAGCACCACAACAAAGAAGCAAGTCTAGAATCAGAAGTAGAAAGCTGAGCTGCCAACTCTCACGGATTGAGCGCGAGTCTCACGTCACACATGCCTTTTCTCATTCTAATGTTCCCCTCTTTGCCAATTTTATACGGAATAGTCTCGTAGACTATTAAGAAAGTAAAGACGCAGAAATACATTCATATGCAATGACACAGTAGGTTACAAACAAACTCACTCCCAGGCAGGGACGGACTGGCCATTGGGCAATGTGGGCAAATGCCACTGCGGCCGCCTGGTGATGCGGCCGCAATAAAGCGGAGCGGAGCGGCTGCATCAATAGGCGGCCACGGCCGCAAATAACTAAATAAATGAATAAATAGGGTAAATAAATAAAGCAGAGCGGCTGCGTCAATAGGCGGCCGCAAATCAATAAATGAATACATTTAAAAATAATAATAATAAAGCGGAGCTGCAGGCGGCCACCCCCCCCATCGGAGAACATTTCTAGGGCCGAAGTTTGTTCCAAATTGCTAGCGACGTCCATGGTTGCAGATGACCTGAGAAGACAATGTGGCCTCTCTGTCAAAATTGCCAGGGCCGAATTTTGGTGCCAGTCCCCCACTGCTCCCAGGCCAGCTTTGAGGCATTTCTCTTCCGGTAAATAAACATTCATAGCTCATTCTGAGCTTAATGAGGAGCTCTGTCTCCTCATCAGACCCTGTAACAATATGGAAACAATCCCTAAACCACACAGAATGCACAGCAAAAGATGTAACATCAGATAGATAGGCTATTTAGATACACTATTTGTAGTGTATTTTTTATTTGTGACAAATAGTAGCCTATAATAGCAGTATATGCTTACATTTGTAAATTGTTGGCTCTGTCATTACACAGCAACAACGGGTAGTCTATTGCATAACTACCCTGGCCGATCCGTGCTGGCTCCTTTAATTAATTTTCTTCTTCTTTGGTGGTAAACAAACAGCGGACAACGGTGTTTGGGGCTCATTACTGCCACCGCATGGATGTATTTTTTGTGCACCACTGCAGTGCATTGTGGGTGATATACAGCTCTGGAGTGACCGTCGATGTTGACTCGATCCCTCAGCCTTCAAGGGTCGATCTCACCAAGGGCACTTCAGCTTTTTAGAGAAATGGAATAGCCCTTAAGATGGCGCTGGGGATTCCCCCGAGGGCAAGGGCTGAGGGCAAGTGAGCGAGGGTGACTCAACCGAGTATTGAAACGCAGCTTCTGAGGAAGGCTGAATATAAGATGGCTGTCAAATACCCACCCACTCATTAGCTGACGTGCTTTGGCTTGTGTTCAATTAAATCAATCATGCCCAAGGCCTATACATACTATGTTCACTACAACAGATGAGGTGGAACCATGGACTCAAAATGACCTAATTTCACTGTTGCAGAAACCCATGCACTGCTGGAGGGTGTTAAGTGCCATTATGCCTCAATAGTAGTAAGCTCTGTTGCGGGTGGAATGGTGACTAACAAAAGGAAGAAAGACATTTGGGTTAAAATCACCCAGAATGTGAATGCAATGGGGTCTGGCCAGAAGAGGACCTTGGAGCAAGTGAAATTTAGATGGAAGAATCTGAGGGCCAGAGCAACAAAGGACCTTGCTGAAGCAAAAAAACACCCAAACAGGCAACAAACCCTTTAAGAAAGGTGAATACACAGATGTGGTTTTGGACATTATCGCAGGTGAGAACTCTGCATGGGATTCAAGGATTCAAGTTCCTCCTAATGCAGAGGAAACATTTATTCTGGATCTCAGCCCTATTATTGAAGAACAACCTGGATCCTCACTGGTAGAGCCAGCAGTCACAGGAGCTCAGAAAAGAGGCTTGAAGCATCCTTTGCCAAATAATAATGATGATGCCTATGAATCACTTCTTAAACGAGAAACTGAAAGAGCAGAAGCATAGATACTCCTGGCAGAGGAACAAATCAAGTTGACCAAACTGCAGCAAACCAAAGCAAAACTATTGGACATTTAGCCTTTTTTTATTTAAGACGTTTTCAAAATATCCACAATGTATTTGTTAATGTATATTTATTTTTTATTTGTTGTGGCTCAGATGAGGGGTCAAATAATCAAATAAATTATGAATGGAAGTGGATGTTTATGTTATTTTTTGTTTTGTCTCAAAATAAGAAACACTTACAGTGACCCCCCCAAATTGTGATATGTTGTCCCATTTAGAGCACTGGTAATCCGGATTTGGTAATCTTGAAAACTGTGTATCTGGATCAGGGTGATCCAGTCCAATGTTGCTTTGAAAAACCAGCATAAAAGTAAGACAGATTACCTGATCCTGAATAGCAAAAAATGGGATTTCCAAATCCGGATCATTTTGATCCAGATTACATTTTTTGAACAACTGGCCCCTGGGGATAACAAATCTACTCCCTAAGTAATCCATTTTCAACTGTTAGCTCTTAAAGGTATGGTTATATTTTATATCTACCATATGACCAATAACTAGGGTTACACTAACCTCGGTGCCTGTCTGCAGACGAAGGACAGAGTCATGAGCTATGAGCAGAGGCATGTAAGCATGGGGGCAGCTCCTCAGGATCGGAATGAGTGTGTTGTTTGTTACATGTGTGGAGTAGATAGTGAGGTCAGATGATGGCGAAAAACAGGCAGGATCGTTGCTGCACGTGTAAAGAATCTTTTAGAGAAATACCTGGAGGCGACAATCTGGCGCTGGAGCCAGACACCACAAGGACGAGGGGGGAAGACGTCAACAGCCAGCCCTTTATGACGTTTTCACTGTTTGTGTATATAACTTCCTGGGCTAGAGATAGCTGGGCTCAGACTTCGTGAACTGACACAGACACACTTTGTTGTTCGGTCAGGGAAACGTAGTCGGACCCAGATATATCTGTAAAACTCTGCACATTATACTGGTGTTAACAATAAAACTGATTATTTCTTAAAGCTAAACAACTTCTTCTATCGCTTCATTAACGAACACGCGTGAGTGACAGTTTCAAGAGAAACTGCTTCTCACTTCAATTGGTGACCCCGACGTGATGAAGACGAAGAAGTGACACAACGGACGAGAGGACTGAGTGACAGCGAAACGTGGCCACATTAAAAAGGTAAGCAGAAGCCTGTTATAACAAAATTCTGCAATTGGGCATTGTCAAAACTGTTTTGAAGTCACTTGGGATACTCGTCCTAGACATAGTGTAAAACCAGTATAGTGTGCAATTAGGGGACCTGCCGTGTAAGCGCACGAGCAGAGACCGCCCGAGGGTTGGAATCCTGTTGGGGAGGAAGAGCCCCACAAAAAGCCAGGGACGCTCCTTTTAGGACGTTGCCAATTAGGGGACCTGCCCGTGAAAACGTACGAGCAAGAGACCGCCCGAGGGTTGGAATCCTTATTGGGGAGGAAGAGCCCCACAAAGCGCCAGCGGTTTAAATTCCGCCCCGTCCTCGCCATAAGTATATCAATTGGCGGAGGAGAAAAGAGGGTCCATACGACCCCAAGGTAGCTGGTTCCTTTCAAGACCAGAAGAGGGAACTCTGAGAGGGTAGCCAGAGTAGCCCAAGGGTATCATTTCCCGTTGACCGTTAGAGTCGGTGCGAAACTCATGATTATGTAAATATTGTATATTGTGTGGGTGGTTCCAGGGGTTAGACTTTTCGTGAGATTCTCATAAGTCTCGTCTAACGCCTGTTCTGTGGGGTATAAAAAAAATTTAAAAAAAAGAAAACATTTTCTGTGGGGAAAACGGGTGGTTGGATACGGGGAAAGTGTGTCTAAAAGTTTCTGCATGAAGCTCGGGTGAGACCGGCCTGATATTATCAGCCTAGAAGCTTGTCTCACTCGGCAATATTTCGTGCAGAGAGCAGACCGTGAGTCATTCACACCGACCCTGTATGTGTATCAAAATTTGTGTCGTTAAAGTGTGTACTGGTTAAGATAGTGGGTAAAAAATGGACGGAGAATTCAACAGAGAGTGTGAAGAATATGGGGGGTGTCCTGAGGACACCATAGGAGAGCAATGGAAACAAATCACGCTCCAATTGGTTAGTGGGTGTACACCGAATACACAGGGAAAGATAATGGAGGGTCACGAGGTGACCTGGATGTGACTCCAGGAGAAGGGACAGATACCTGGAGATGAGAAGCAGGGCAAATTGTTGCCCTATCTGGCGAAGGCCGAGAGGACTGTGTTAAGAGAGTTAGAAAGGCACAAGGCAGAAGAGGGAAAGCAAAGTTGGGGAACAAAGAAGAAGTGGAGAGCAGCACTAGAAGAGAAAGAGGAGAGGAGAGCGTCAGTGCGTACAGTAGCATTAGCATGTGTAGCATTAGAAGCTAAAAAAGACAAAAACAACAACGCAGGCGCCGGCGCTCCCGTAGCCATAACAACCCGCGAGAGCGACGGTAAGAGCCAGCTGTCTGACCCTGACCGAGCAGGGAGCAGGGAGAGGGCTGATATGTCACCATTTAAAGTAAAGAATAAAGTTAATAAAAAATAATAAACATCGTTTAATAAAGTAAGAGTAAAAGTAATCAGAAATACATATTGCTTAAAAATAGAGTGTTAGTACACTTATAAATATGTCGTTAACAGCAGCGGACATTTTGGGTAGGGTTTGTTATCTACGTAAAGATGAGATCAATAAGATCTCTGAAAAATGTAAGAAAAGAATATCTAAAACAGGCATTAAAATTAGTATTAGTCATGTATCAAAGAGAGAGAGAGGGACAGAGAGCAGAGAGAAAAGGAGGGGGCCTGGCCCTGAGAAGAGGACAGCACTAGAGAAGTACTTAGATAAGGAGATCTAAAAAAAAGAAGAAAAAAAAAAAGAGAGAGAGGGGCAATAAAGAGTTATGCACTTTCCAAAACACAAGGTTGCCTTACAAAACAAAGTGGTAAAGGGACAACCAGATCAGTATGTCCAGGGGGATAACAGACACAGAGGGGTTAGAATAAAAGCGTAATAAAGAAAGCACTGTGATCATTAAAACATTTAAGGATATGTTGGGACATAGAAAGTGCACATATAGAGATCAATTATGTATTAGTGTCTGTGATTTGTTTCTGTGTTTTCAGTTGATTTGGTTTCTCTGTGTATTTGTTTTATAAAAGGGTGTATAAAAGGGTTTTAGTGTTTTGTGGGACAATTAGCAGACCAACACCTCAGTTAAGTTGGGCACTATTCATTTAAATCAGAAGTTATCTCCTCTACCGCTCGTCCACAGAAGTCCAGGGGTCAACCAGCGCTGGGGACTCGGTCAAGAGTTCAGGGAAATTCCCCCCTCACCAAACTGAGGTATAGTGGGACCCGCCCCAAAGGGCGCTGCGGGAGTGCGGTAGTTATTACAATATTAAACAAACTGATACGCAATGTTGCGTATGTAGCAATAAAATAAGTCCATCTTTTGGTTGCTTAGAATACCTCCATAGTGTGGTGTTGAAATAGTTAAAAGAAAGTTTGTTCTGGGTTGCCAGAGTCTACCGGGAGGTGTGGCCCCAAGGGGGGGGAGAGTGGACTGCGTGGTATAAGTCCCGCCTCTGTTGTCATGGCGAGCCACATCTTGCTTTCCATGTGTTTTGTTGAAATAGATTGCAGGTTGTTTAGTCTTTGTTTTAGTGGTTTGTGTTTTATTTGTTTAATTGACAAATTCTTTGGGTCAGATAAATGTTCTCTGAACATTGGCAATGACCTGGTTAAAGTGATAATTAGAAGTACTTCAGCAATCTGTTGGGAAGGGATCTAATGCACAAGCTAGATTGTTTATTGACATTGGGAAGAATTGGGTTTACCTTGCAAACGCCAACACCTAATGCTGTTATGCTATGTTGAATATTTTTATTTGTTAGCTCCGTCCACCACCGCGTCATAATTACAGCATCAACACCGCGTGGTGTCTCCATTACGCATACACAGGACTGCATGGATAGCTGTCATAGATATCTGTCTCTACTCCTCCACAGCGCCCTATCCTATGGGCTGAACATAAGAATCAGAAGGGATTTATCCCCATACACGGCATCCTGCAACAGGCCAGTAGGGAAGGCTGGTTAGCCTATGACGGGTAAGATCCCACCTTGAAACCTGGGGACAACCTAAGGCAGGCACAGTCACGATTACTTGGCCAAGTCACACTGACTCACTTGATCATAGTGACGAGAAGATGAAACCATCCGAGGAGAAACCATTTGGGTTGAAAGGTGGAGGATAGGATAGATTCCAGACATGTCGGCTTAAGCAGTGAATATGTGGCAATAACTAGGACAGGTCATTTGTGTGAACTCTTAAGAGAAGGTATAAGGATTTGCGTTTCGTTTTTCGGTATAGTGCATGATTTGGTAAAATTGGTAACAGCGTGGTTTAAAAGCGGTTGATGGTAAACCCATATAGTATCAAAATTTAGGTTTAGGATTTACTGGTTGCAATTTCCCTTTCTACTAGATTGGCTGTAGTTGAGGTTAAAGGGCATAGCACCTTAAAGGCAGAAGGTCATTATTTAGTTAACTTAGTCTTAAACAAGGTATTGGAAAATCATAATCAGACAGTGATAGTGCATGGCATGGTGCTCATGGACATTTTGTTGCACCTACCTGGTTGTTACAAGGCTCATTAAAGGTGCGCATGGTTTTGACCATGGCGCAAGGGGGGTGGTAATGAAGGGAATCAGTAAACAAGGTTTAAAATCAGAAAACAAGGTTTAAAATCAGAAAACAAGATTGTTGGTCACCATACTTGCAAACAATGATTGATAATTAGCTCTATGATTGTGAAGCATGTGCAGAAAACAACGGAAAAAAAACAATCCTACTTGGCAATAAACTTGATTCAAATTCGGAATTCAGGTCTTAGACTATGTTGATATGATCAAAAGTGTATATGGTAAAAGGTACATGCTAGTAGTCAATGACAGATTCAGCAATTGGAGAGAAACAGCCCCAATAAAAGATCAAAGTGTGACTATTGTAATCAAGTTTTATCTAGAAAAAACCATGCCAAGGTGTAAGATTCAATTAGAAAATAGATCAGACAATAGATCAGCTCATTCGGAAAACTTTGAAAAGTGTGGTGCAGCAGTCACACATCAAACAGTGATTAGGTTATGTCTACCATCCTCAGTCTCAAGGCAAGGTCGAAAGGAGTAATCAGACACTGAAGGGAAAGATTGGTGAAATATGTGCACACGGTAAACTAAGCTAGAAGCCCTTCCACTAGCTTTAATGTCAACAAGGAGTTCAGTGAACTCAAGCCATACTACGATCAACTAACGGCACTGGTTGCAGCCTTTTCCAAACAGGTGGCAGTAATCCAAGGAGGTGCAGAGCAGGCACCGGCCCGAAAGACACCGAGTGGGTGTTGTTGAAGGTCATCAAGAGGAAATGGTCAGAGCAAAGGTGACACTTGGTATCATTGGTCACTATGTGGAGCATCTGACCCACCGGCAAGGACCCGGGGAGACGTAAAAGGGAGTGTAAGAGAGCAGCCTTAGACTGACAGGAAGAAGAGTGATACATTTTTACTTTAGTAGCTTTGCTAACACACGAGTGTACAGTCAGAGGCTATTCAGCGTATTTACATTTACATTTTTCGTATATAATAATTTTATCTTGGTAGTATTATAATGATAAATAATGATGTGCCGCCCAGAAAACAAGATGGGGTGGCTTGGTGTAGTTGTATGTTTTGCTTTGATTGTTATAGCCCCTACAGTTGTGTGGAAACAATTCCATGACAGAGGATCTGCCACGACCAGAGCTAGAGAAACACCCACCAAGGGGGGTGGAGCCAGGTGACCAGTTGTACCTGAGGTGTGAAGGACCATACAAGGTCACCAATGCGACACCAACCATCACCGAGGTGGAAGGGAGTTCCACCTGGTACCACCTCAACCACTGCACCAAAGCCGCTCAACCCAAGACGAGGGAGGACCACAAGGAGGAGCTGGGTGCAGGTGTACCCAGCATAGACCAACCATCCCAGGCACAGACCCAGCCCAGCCAGGGGCAGCAGCCTCATGACAAGCGGAGGCTGCGACAACAACCATACATCTTTGGAGGAGTGCAGGGCCTGAAGATGGCGACGACGAACAGAAACAACAAGGAATGCCCAAAACCCCCCACTTGCTTGCAGCCCACCAATACATGAAGATCATTCCAATCATTCAAAATATATCCATGCCCAGAAGGATTTAAAAAAAAAAAAAAAAATTGTGTGATGGTAGATTTATATTATGTGATGGTAGATTTATATTGTGTGATGTTAGATTTATATTGTGTGATGGTAGATTTATAGTGTGTGGGGTTTGAGTTAGAGTGTGTGATTTTCTGATATAGATTGAGTGAATTTTAATTTGATATGCATGAATTGAAGGGTTCAACACGGAGAAAGTATTTCGCATTTAGTAATCTTTTTATCCTAACATACTTAACAGGTTGAGTCTCATATGATTCTCCAGGGAGAGGGGAACATTATACTAAATTGGTCGTTTTTTGGGACTTTGGAAGTCCCAAAGGGGGGATATTTGGGAGAAGTTTACATTAAATTTACCCTTACATTTAATGCTAAAACATAATTATGGTCTTGCCATTATGCTATACATCTAATAAGTGAACCACAAATTTAATAGTTTTAAGGAGTAGCAGAATTTCCAAATTTTATATTTTATGGGCTCAGTTTTTCTGAGCCCAAGAGAAGGAGGAGTACATTTTTTTTCTCCAAATTTTCATATGTGGTCTCAGTTTAGATGAGACCAAGAAAAGGATTAAAGGTATGGTTATATTTTATATCTACCATATGGGGTTACACTAACCTCGGTGCCTGTCTGCAGACGAAGGACAGAGTCATGAGCTATGAGCAGAGGCATGTAAGCATGGGGGCAGCTCCTCAGGATCGGAATGAGTGTGTTGTTTGTTACATGTGTGGAGTAGATAGTGAGGTCAGATGATGGCGAAAAACAGGCAGGATCGTTGCTGCACGTGTAAAGAATCTTTTAGAGAAATACCTGGAGGCGACAATCTGGCGCTGGAGCCAGACACCACAAGGACGAGGGGGGAAGACGTCAACAGCCAGCCCTTTATGACGTTTTCACTGTTTGTGTATATAAATTCCTGGGCTAGAGATAGCTGAGCTCAGACTTCGTGAACTGACACAGACACACTTTGTTGTTCGGTCAGGGAAACGTAGTCGGACCCAGATATATCTGTAAAACTCTGCACATTATACTGGTGTTAACAATAAAACTGATTATTTCTTAAAGCTAAACAACTTCTTCTATTGCTTCATTAACGAACACGCGTGAGTGACAGTTTCAAGAGAAACTGCTTCTCACTTCACCACCAGGGTCAGGAGCGCACTTTGTGGCTCGCTAGACAACGCTTTTATTGGGATACAATGGCTGATGATGTCAAGCGGTATGTCGCTCAGTGTAAGAGATGTGTGCTGAGCAAAGCTCCAGAGCCGGAAGCCAGAGCTCCATTACTGTCTATTGTGACTACTGCACCGCTGGAGTTGGTGTGTGTTGATTTTTGGTCAGCAGAGGATGTTAATAACAAGTCTGTTGATGTGCTATAAGTCACCGATCATTTCACTAGGGTAGCCTGTGCTTATCCCTGCCCTAACCAAACTGCTAAGATGGTTGCTCGTGTGCTGAGGAATAACTTCTTTTCAGTGTATGGATTTCCAGCGCGTCTCCATTTGGACCAAGGGGCTAATTTCGAAAGCTCGCTAATAGCTGAACTGTTACTGTTGGCCGGTGTTGCAAAATCACATACCACTCCGTACCACCCTATGGGGAACGGTCAGGCTGAGCGATTTAACCGCACCTTGGGTTCGATGATTCGAGCTTTACCACCGCGCTTAAAAGCAAAATGGCCTCAGATGCTGACCTCACTGACTTTTGCGTACAACTGCACTGTTCATGAAACCACGGGGTTTCCACCATTTTTTCTGATGTTTGGTCACACTCCTCGCTTGCCTGTCGATGTGATGTTTGAGAGTGTCCTCTTAGATGGAGAGACTGTAGATGTTGACAAGTACGTTCAGTCTCTGGGAAAGGATCTGAGGGAGGCAATGACACTAGCTCAGAAACATATCAGCAAACGACAAGCCAAGCAAGCTGAAGTATATAACCGAAATGCAAAAGGGTTTTCTGTAGAAGAAGGTGACAGAGTCTTGCTGGCGAACAAAGGAGAGAGGGGGAAAAAGAAATTATCAGATCGTTGGGAGGGCGCAGTATATATGGTTGTAAGCAAGAACGACGAACTTCACACGTATAGCATTCGACATCCTGTGACTGGCCGGATCAAGACAGTCCACAGAAATTTGATCATGCCCGTTAGGTTCTTGCCGCTTCCTTCATGGGAGGAGTCAGATGAGGAAGTTGAGATTTCTGTCCTCAGTGATAGTCAGAGTCTGCATGTTGGGGGTTCGTGGGGTCAGGTGGAGCAGAGTGATGCCAGGACTGCTAGTTGGGTATCTGATCTTTCTGAGTCTCTAGTTGAGGGGGAGGCTGATCTGTCTGGGGACATCAGTAAGTCTCCTCCATGCAGGATGGATGTTGGTGAAAGTATGGAGTCACAGGCTTATGTGGACGCTGGGACAGCTGAGGCTAGTTCAGGTGATGGTCAGCCATTCGACGCTCATTGTGCCATGTCTGATGTAAGCGAGTTCACACTCTGTTGTGACTTCAGGGATGGATTCTGCCGCTGCGAGTGAGTCTTGAACTGTTGTTACTGTGCAGGAAGGTGGTTCTGTGGGTTCTTGGAGAGGTGGATTCCACACTAGATTAGGTAGATCAGTTAGGCCGGTAAATAGGTTTATTCAGAATATGTCCGCACAGAAAGTTAAAGGAACTATATGTAGGATTGCTCCCTCTCTGGCCAAAACTGTTATTGCAACCAGGTTGTAAATACTGTACAGCGTGGTACTCCCTCCCCCTCCCCCCCCAGAGTAGCGGTTGCCAGATTCCCCGTTCCCGGATTACTCAACACAACACTGCGTCTACTAGAAGGAGCAACCATGACAAGTGACGAGTCTTACACTGTAAGTTTACCATCTGTTGATTATTTTTATGCTGCTAAAAGATCTTCGGTAGGCTATGATGCGTGATGGTTTGCAAAGTAATTATGTAGGCTAAAGCAAAAAGTGACGAATGGTGAAATATAAGTCTATAGACATTTACTGATAGTTTGCTCCAGTATAAACATGGATTACCCTGCTAAAAGATCTTCGGTAGGCGAGTGGTGCGATGATGCGTGATGGTTTGCAAAGTAATTATGTAGACTGTAGCAAAAACTGCGAATGGCGATTCGGCGTTATTGCCCTGCTAAACGATCGTCGGTAGGCTAGTGGTGCGATGTAAACATTTTGAGGAATGCATAGGCTCCCAGAAAGTTCCTTTTCTATATTGTACGGAATCATGTGGCTTTTACTGTAACGTAGGGATAGCTTCCAAAAACAACTGTTTCCAAACCAACTACAAAAAGTTGCTTCATATACTTGTTGCATTACATACTGTTCTTTACGTTCAGCATTTGTTTGCTATACTTGTGTTTTACTTGTGTTTTACATATTGTTCTTTGCTTTTATTTGGTTAAAGAACATAGAATTGCCTCTGTGTATGAAGTGTGCTATACAAATACACTTGCCTTGCATAGATCCCTGATAATATTGACCAACTGCACAGATAAAGTTAGCATTTCACACTTAGTACTCTTCTCACCTTTTCCAGCCTGATGCAGACCTCAGTTATGCAGCTGAATCTGAGGAGAGCTGGCCACATAGGAGGCGCAGACCAAGGCAAAGAGGACAAGAGGAAGGGAGCATGCAGAGAGAAGGTGGAGAGAATCCAGAGGGAGGAAATGAACAAGGTGGCAGAGGTGGAAGAGGAAGAGCAGGTCCTGAAACAGGGGGCAGAGGCCAGAGAGGTGGAAGAGGAAGAGCAGGTCCTGAAACAGGGGGCACAGGCCAGAGAGGTGGAAGAGGAAGAGCGGGTCCTGAACCAAGCGGCAGAAGCCAGAGAGGAAGAGGACGAGCTAATGCCGGTCCCAGTGCTCGCCGTGGCAGCAGAGGAAGGAGAGGGAGAGGAGGCAGAGATGCAGAGGAGGCCCGGATTCAAGTGCTCCAAAATGAGCGAAGGGTACAGACAGAGGTTTGTTTCCAAAGATTTTACCAGAGTATGCTAAGAGTTTGTTAGATAAACTGCAGTAACTTCATGGTTTGAAGTAAGATCTTGCCATCTGAATTAAAATTATTTTTTTCCCCAAAATGCCTTCTTTTGTGGTTTGTTTACTTAGACACTCATTCAGCAGATGAGTGAGGTGGAGCTACGCGACCTCAGCTCGCGTCTCTTCGCCCGGCAGCCAGGTTTAGTGTTCGATGCACTTCATACACCCCGCACACCCACTCCCCCTGACGCTGCTCTCCCATGGTGCACCTGTGGGAACTGCAGGGAAATGGCCACAGATTTGGAGAGAAGATGCTGTGGCCAGGGTCCTGACCACTGCATTAGCAACATGCCACATTTTGAGTTGTATTGTCTGGAAGAAGGCGTTTTGCAGCTTCACAGACAGTACAGAAATGATGTCTTGGTTGTAGCTGACGCTAGAGAGCCAGGGGATGACAATAGGCAGTTTAGGTATGCTGCCTATCGGCAATATATCTTTTGGCAGCATGGGGCATTGGGTCAGGGTAACCGTCGTGTTGTTCCCAGCTGCTGCATACGGAGAATAAGGAACAAATACCCTGACCCCCAGGGGCAGTACACAGGCTTTGTACCCAGGATGTAATTTACACTCGTTTAGTGTAAGAGATATATATATATATATATATATATATATATATATATATATATATATATATATATATATATATATATGTGCTATTTTGTAATGAATCTTACTCCTTCTTTCAATAAAACAGTTTATTATAAATAACAGTGCAGTGTAATATATATATATTATAGTCTGAAAGTGGTGCGGAGGAGCTTGTGACACAAAAGGCTCTGGAAACTGGCCTTCACTGGTCTTCAGTTTGGAATGCTGGAACTGAGGAGAGCAACATGACATGAGAAAAAAAAATTAGTCTATTTCAACCTTAGTTATGTTATGCATTACATTTACCTTGGAATGTGGCATGTAGCCCAAGGGAGAAAAAACATAAAATGGCATTCTACCTACCAAGACCTCTCCTGACTTGGGTGTGGAGGAGTTCCTCGATGGTTGGTGCCGGCACAGAGGGAAGCAGGCCGTACCTTCTGGGGTCATCAGGTCGGACTGTCCTCTGTCTGGGCATCCCCTTGCCAGCCAATCTCTTCCGAAGAATAAAGCTTTGCAGTTCTGGGATGTAGCCATAGGTCTTCGATGTCTTTACAGTGTACAGCAGAGGTCACTAACAGGCGGACCGCGGTCCGGGTCCGGACCCAGACGCCGTCCTATGCGGACCCAGACCTATAATCAATAAACTATTGAGGGATTCTACATTATGACGGGGCGCTTCTATTTTAACCAGCGCAGCTTTTCTAGTCTTTACGGCATTTGGTTAGCGGACCTTACAGACCAATTGCATGTGAGTTAAGTATCCCACGTGACGCTGCTCAGCCAATCAAATTTATGGGGGGGCGATCGTAAGCCACCCCGGACCTACGACCGACGGGGGGGCAGGTAGACACCGCTAGACACACGGGACTCATACCGGTGATCGCGGCTTTAGTTCCCCATGTCTGATCGCTGTAATTCGGAGCGTGAATATCCGTTGAATATCTAATATCTTTCTAACTTTAAAACACACTATAGTATTTTTTAAGACGATAGTCGCACATCCCTCGTAACTCCGCCGTGAAG
The DNA here is from genome assembly GCA_030340625.1 of Merluccius polli. Taxonomy (NCBI): domain Eukaryota; kingdom Metazoa; phylum Chordata; class Actinopteri; order Gadiformes; family Merlucciidae; genus Merluccius; species Merluccius polli. The sequence continues at coordinate 88,142 of JAOPHQ010002298.1, forward strand.
GTGAACCCTCCCGGACTCCGCTATTAACATGAACCGCTCCGCCGGAGGAGCCGCCGCACATCCACACGCACCGGACACCAACATACCAACACACATGTTTTACATTTGATTTTAAATAAAGTTGTCTGCAGTTATACGGTTAAATACGATTATTAAAACCCTAATTATGACAGTCCTGGACCGGCCCAAAAATGTGCATCGGCTCACCCGGTACGCCCGACGGCCAGTCCACCCCTGCTTGTCCCGTTAGTTAAAAATAGTAATCCAATTGTGAAATCCGTGTTGTAATCGGCAGCATACAAGCTAGTTATATTGAAAAGTAAATAAAGATTCAGACGCGCTGCGTGATGATGTGTCCAGGTCGGCTCAGTAAAACGACTATTAGGTTATCATGATGCGTTCAAGTGTAATGTAAAGAAAAGGGAAATTGAGATTTTGGCGAGAAACATGAGCAATACAGTTGTATAGTATATTAAAAATCTGGAGGATCATGAAAGGCAGACATGTTAATTTTTCTGCAAAAAAACCCCTGTTAAATTATGAGATTATATTTTATTTCCTTTTGTGTGACCCATATACATTATGACTTATTTTTCATTTGGTGCTGCTGATATATTCTTTCTATTGTTAGTTGTATGTCATTTCGAAGTGGCCTATTACATTAGCCATGTTTATTGAAGGCTAGAAACGTTTTTGTTATGCTCACTTGTTAAGCAATACCAGTTCTGTTGAAAACAAATTGTCGCGTCGTCTTTCCACCAAATAATAGAAAAGTATCGATAGTGGTATCGATAAAGACTCGGATCGATAAGGAGTATCGATAAAGGTATCGATATCAATAAATATTAACGATCCCCATCCCTAGAGACGAGTGAACGGGAGACAGGGAGAGACAGTACACATGTATACTTCAATGATTAGTGACAATAAATATTTTTGAATTGTGAATTTGACTTTCTTTAATTTAACAGTCAGTTGCAGATGTTGATACAACTATAAGGCTATATATATATATATATATATATATATATACATCCGGACCTTCGCTTGAGGAAATTTTCTCTCACTGGACCTCTTGAAATTTTAGTTGAATACCCCTGGTGTACAGCATGTACCTGCGAGCATTTTTCTTGAACAGTCTCCTGTACCTGAAATGGTTAGATCCGGAGAGGAGAGCGGAGAAGACATTTACATTCCCAAGTTCGTATTTAGTAGTATTTTAATGAGGATGTAATGTGGTACATGTCCCAAACTAAAGCATGTAGAAATGAGCTGGTGACTTACTGTTTGCTTCCATCAGATCTGCACAACTCTGGGCGGTCTTTGTGGAAATTATAGTCCATCGCTGCTAGCAGCATCCTGGACTGATAGACAGGAGGACTAAATGCTGTACGTTTGCTGGCATACATTAAAATATGACTCTGGAAGGACTCCAGATCAGCAGTGGACCTGCAGGTGGTGGGTGAGAACAGACATTTTTGAGTATTTTAAAAACCACTTTACAGCTACATTATGTACATACTCATTAGAAAACCCTCATCAACTTACCTAAAGTTAAGGTACTTGTGGACCACATTAAGCCATCGCTTGTTTCCAACGATGCTTTTCAGGGCCTCGTGTGCCATGGAGTCTCTCTCAAGCCACTGTTGACTTCCACCAGATTCCAAGTCTGCATGCTGGCAGGCTCCCAGCACCCACTGGTGTTCATTTGTGACATGATGCAGAAGTATAAACCACAGGTCCTAGAAAGACAAAAAACAAGCATGCAGATTGTACATAATCCAGTGCTGCTGATGCTGTTTGGAAGTGCTGTGATACTAGTGGGTCACCTCATTGACCACAATGACATTTCAGAGTAGCTACTTGTGGTAACCTTTAATCAACAAAGTAATATCTAACATCGAGAACCCATCTGTACTTTTACCAATTTGCCAAAAGGCTATGTAATCAAACTGAACATTACTTTCAGACGTTATCCTATTTTGATGGAGTTGACATAAAGCATAATAAATATGTCCCAAACCATGACAACTTACAAGGAACTCTTCGAATGAATCTGCCGTTTTGCAGCACCACCAAAAGTGGTTGACAACATCTTTCAGCCAATAACTCAAACTGGACTGACCCTTCACCTGTGCAGCCTGGGATAGACACAACAGTCATCATTACATACCTCAAATTAGGGTAGGTTATCATGCAGAAAATCAAGTCATAGTAATGACAACTGCACTTACAGCGTGAATCTTTTTCGCCAAGTTCTTGGCCCCATGCCACATATCCAGGCTGTGCTGCAAGCCGAGGTCTTTGTACTTTCCTTTGTCTGATTCAGGAAAATTAAATGTACATTACGTACAGTACATGCCTTCTTCAAATTAACGCTAACAGTAATAATCCTAACGTACAATTTCAGTGGCAACTTACTCATTAGGGCAGAGATCTGGACATGGGCATCAGACCTCTACTAGCTTCACCTCATTTAGAAGACTGTCGACTGTCCGCACAAATGCCTCTCTCTCCATGATCACGGAATTTCGTCCCGTCTCCCTTTTGTCCACAGTGATGACTGAGATTATTTCCCTAGATTCATTCTCCATGGCAGTGTATGTACAGTACTGGGCACAATGACCAGGGCTGTCCATTCTTCCATCCGCTATTTAAATAGATAACAGCAATCAATTGTTTTCACAGAACATCAAATTCACATACTGTATCAAAATATTACTGTAACCTACAAGAACAAATGTGTGCATTACCTACTATCACCACATCTCTGTCTTTCAGCCGATGTATAGCCTCAGCCCTCCTCTCCTCCCAACATTCCTTAATAGCTTCTACACAATACGTGTCCTGAATCGTGTAGAAGGTACTGTGGTCCACCATCCCCATGTTCATGAAGTGAAACAGCAGAGAGACTTTGGCGTAGTTGCTCCCTGAGAGCAGGATGTTGCTGGCCAGCATGAAGTCCCCTGCCAGCATCCTGTATTTCAAGTAGGGCTGTGAGCTCCATGTATACACAGCATGGCCAAGAGGACAGGTCTGATAATAAACAGGACACAAGTTAGTTTGCATTATCAAATACAAACATAGAATTGCTTCCAATAACTAGATCAACAACTTTGGCTTAATTGAATGTCACAAAACCATTGGCAATGCATTAGCATTGCCACCAAGACAAATCCACACTTTTTTCCAATATAGTGTGATTACAACACCTACCCATTCCATGATGCTTGCAGTACCCCTCTGAGTTATGGAAACTTCAAAGGGGGGAATGCACTGACACTCCACTTGGTTGACACTGCATATGTATGGGCACTTTTGGATTGGAAGCACAAGGAATGTTGCTAGCTGCTTCAAACAGTGCTCATACGTGATGGAGGCACGTTTCCCGATTAGGTCATCTTCAGTCAGGACAGTCAGTTTATCGTGCAAAGGTTGTTGAGGTGGAGGTAGGTCGACAGATGGAGGCTCTATATCCGGGATGTCATGTACTGTCTCACTTGCATCAATCACTGGCAGACTGTCTAGGCATGGAGGTGCCTTCAATGCTCCACCCATCCTACATACATGAACAATACTTTTTCTATTAATACTGCCATAATGCCATGTTGCCATAATACCATATGGCAACATACCGAATACAAAGACCAGGGACATAATCCTCATCTTGACTGTCATCTGCGTTGATCTCCTCATCATCAATAACACCATCACCATCAAACCAGTCTATTCTGTAAAATTTGATAGAAATTAATGTTGGATAATACACATCAGCACATCTTCTTACACACCATACAGTCAAACCCAATGGAACTTACACACTGTTCATTAGGTCATTGTTCTCCTGCTCATCCAATATCTGGGTTTCTGCATCCTGGATGCTCATGTTCTGTAGACTAAAAGAAAATAATTTGGCTGTCACATGATGGTAATTTTGTACCACAGACACATTTTCAGACGTAGTCATGATGGTGGTTGGACAATCAGGAACAAGGTTTTATGTAGCAACAACAACTGAATGTCGCTGAGAGGCTAAACTAGGGAGGTTCACTTGGGTGACGCACTTCAAACAATTCCAATGCCCAGTCCGAGGATTAGCTTTTTCTTCCATTTATTTTACACAGGCAGACAAAACATCTTGGTGTACAGGATGGCAGATATAAATTGCGCATACTTATGTGCAAAGTGGCAATAGTAAAAATATATGAAATTCATCCAGCCTAAGCAGTATGTAGTTAGTCCATAAAAAGCATTAAAATGGTTCCAATAGTCAACATATAAGCTGTCAACCAAAATACCTTTCCTCTAGAACTTCGGAGGCATCCATGGTGGTTTCGGGGTCCGCCCTTTATTACGACAGCCCGTTATTACGACAACCCTCCATTACGACATCCCGTCATTACGACATGCCTCTATTTAGACATGCCCCTAATCCGATCTTTTTTGGTACCGCTATTACGACAATTTGGTACCGCTATTACGACAATTAGGCCTACTACAATTTGGTACCGCTATTACGACAATTAGGCCTACTTTTCATAGAAAGTGCAATAGAATAATAATAATAGTTATTAATATGACAATTAGGCCTACTTTTCATAGAAAGTGCAATAGAATAATATTAATAGTTATTAATATAGAATAAATGTAGGCCTACCTCTATCATCCCGCCCGCATCCGATCTTTTTTGGTACCGCTATTACGACAATTAGGCCTACTTTTCATAGAAAGTTCAATAGAATAATAATAATAGTTATTAATATAGAATAAATGTAGGCCTACCTCTATCATCCCGCCCGCACCCGCAATGAGCTTCCATTTGCATCGCGAGTGCAGACCTCTACTCCAAACAATGTTTTTCACAATAATTGATATCGGCACACATTTCAGTCAAAAACTAGGTGATTTTGAACCGGCCATGTGAATAAATGTTAGGCCTACACATTATGTAAAAGACAGGGAGCTCTCCTCATTTTTATTCGGCTCTCAGGGGGAAAAGGTTGAAACTCCATGCATCAAACAAACTCTGTGCGTGCAGGCCAGCAGTCTACTTAAAAATATATAAGAAGAAGCACGAATAAAGCTCTAGGACCTGAAATTTGGACTTGTTCGTTAGAAATCAATTTAATTAGAATTATGGACTGCCTTTGAATGAAGTTTAATCGGACTTTAAGTTGATTGAACAAAGTTTCAAGGTGTAGGCCTACCTTTTTTGCGCTGTGGAAGCCTAATTTAAGAACGGCGAAATAATATTTTTTGAAAAGGATACTCTGATTTTGTTATGAAGATTGTTGCTTTTGGATTTGATATGGATAGGCTAGTCCTATATATTACCAACTAGGGGCAGCCTCGAAGTTGGATGATTGGCTCTTTTTAGAAATTGTTTTCCCATGTATTTGTCACACCCATGCATAAGCTGCGTGTATGCTAAGTCCAGAACATATGGGTATAATCACATTAATTAATTAATTTAAAGTACAATGATAATGACAAATATTAATGGCCTCATGTCGGAATGGCAGGACGTTTGAAAAAAAGTAAAGTGCCGCTACTCAGACAATGGGGAAAAAAAATTGTCGCAGTAGTGGGACGCTTGGAAAATAATATTAATGCCGCCACTCCGACCACTAGACGTCAATGTCTAAGTAGCGGCATGTCGGAATAGCGGCATGTAACCGGTGGTTTCCCGTCTTTCCTCAAAAGGCGTCAGGTCCTCTCTAAGTGTAGTTGTTGTACATAACATTACATTACATTTAGCAGACGCTTTTATCCAAAGCGACTTACAATTGAGGAAGACAATCAAGTTTCAATAACATAGGAAAAATAGACATAGACCACTAGACATGTTTCCAAATATAATGGAAATGAAAACAATGTGACACTGACTACTAACCGGTTTGAAAGTGTTTCACACGACGGACATTCAACACTGGAAAGTGATGGAGCAGTGAATTGGCGCCTCTTCCGACTCTGCGTCTTACTGGGGGTTGAGGTGATGGGACCATCGTAGCTAAGACACAAGCATTTTGTCATACGCAACAAATCTATAACAACCAACACATTTCCCACATACTCATTTACAATATGCAGCCGGCGCTCGGAAAAGGCTTGCGACAATAAGATGAGCCACACATTTAGAAACAATTGCATGAACTAAAGCAATACCTTAGTCAGAAAACATATATGAGGCTGAACTTTTTGCTAAAATGTCAGTTATGGAAATATTGAAAATGTTGGAGCGGCTGGCTTGACCACGCGAACCGAGAGACGGCTGTCTTGACCGCAGTACGCCATCGGTCATTAATCAATAATCGTATTTAACCGTATAACTGCACACAACTTTATTTAAAATCAAATGTAAAACATGTGTGTTTGTATTGTGGTGTCCGGTGCGTGTGGATGTGCGGCTCCTCCGGCGGAGCGGTTCATGTTAATGGCGGAGTCCGGGAGGGTTCACCTTCACGGCGTAGTTACGAGGGATGTGCGACTATCGGCTTAAAAAATACTAAAGTGTTTTTTAAAGTTAGAAAGAAATTAGATATTCAACCGATATTCACGCTCCGAATTACAGCGATCAGACACGGGGAACTAAAGACGCGATCACCGGGCACCGCTTCAAGACTCACAGCAACACAACGTCCTTTTGATCGATAACAATATAAATTGATCGACACATTTCTTAACAATCAATGATCGATCATCGATTAATTATGCCCATCCCTAACATAGAGTATAATTTACTTAGCCAAACTTAGCTGAAGCTTACCTGTTCAGGAGAAAACGAGCAACTTCGGCATGGGTTTTAAAATTCTTCTCCTGTTTGAGCAGGTTCCATCTTTCAAAGGCATCTCCTAGGCAGATCCTTGTTTTGTTTCTGGCTTTGTCATAATTTTTTTGGGAATCATAACGAGGACGTTTAGGTTTAGTGGCGGACATGTCTGATCCGAAACGCAGCTCAGTAGTAAATGGCGCCCTCAAAAATGGCGCCTTCCTTATACAGTAAATGGCTGCAGCTCAGCCTATCTGGCAACCCGGATGGCGATACAGTACTGACTTCGCGATTGGACGCTAGGCAGAAGGTGGAGCAACAGACTAAAACACAAAATGTAAACAAAACAGTTTTACGGCACAGAAACATTGCGTTTGAAATTAAATATTCTGGCTGGACTACTATTATGTCTGACAAAAATACTTATACATATTAGGGTCATTTTATGATTACTTTGAGTACATTTCTTACATATAGCTCCTTTAAGGTTATTGGGTAGAGCACTCCATTTTTGAGTGTGATTTTTTTTTTCTCTTCTCTTGTTTTTTTTAACAAGATGAGTTTCTGTAACGCTGGGAGTGAATTTTTTTATTTCTTTTACCTATTTTTTTTACGGATGTCTATAGTATCAGGTACATATTGCTGGCTCTGTGTATTCCAAAGCTTTGAAATGTGTATATGGCATATTTCCCTATGGTTGAGCAGGAGATTGATCACCTTGTGCTCGTCCTAATCCTGTATGGGATAGTTTTCTTAACTGGTTAGGCTGGTTTATGAGTTTGTAATGAGGGAATTACATAGTTGTACCTGGAAATGCTGTATGTACGTATACTTTTTATGGTATTGTGATGTTAGAGCTGTGAGTCTTGTTCATTTTATAGCGCAAAACAGTGGGGGTGAATGTAATAGTGTGATGTTGTTGCGCTATATTATGAATCAGACAGGATATGTTTTAAGATTTTATTTTGAAGTATCGCCTTTTATTTTGAAGAACCGGATGTGAGGTGCGGAAGGTGTCTTCTTGTTGTTTTCGTTTGTTTTACTTCCTTTTGCACCGGACTTTTGGCGCGAAGGTAACTGTTCTTTTACTCTCTGTATGTTCATGATTTTGTGTTGTAAATACTCGGTTTAAATGTTCTTAAATACTTGACAGGTTAACACAATAATATTGTGGGTATTAGTGGCGTTTTGTTTTAGTTATTTTTATGCATAAATCTGCTATTTGAGAAGAAGTGCGTCGACGGGTAGCGGCGCGGGCTTGTGGTGTATGTGAAGCTAGCGTGTTTTGTTTGACTGGTTGCATTTACACACGTTATTTATGCTGCACAGGAGCAGAAATCAGTTCACCAAAAGAGACTGAGACCTGTGTGTGTTTTCTGTATTTCTCAAATACAGGTATGTGGATTTGTGCATTATTTTATTTCTGATAAAACATTATTTTGTTAATTTATTTATGTAATGGGTATTTCATTTAATTTTATTATTATTTTTATGTGGTTGTTTTCGTTTGTTTTACTTCCTTTTGCACCAGACTTTTGGCGCGAAGGAGCAGAAATCAGTTCGCCAAAAGAGACTGAGACCTGTCACTGGAATAAATTGTTGGATGATGGATTTGTGAAGTGTCTTATAATTTTTAAAAAAGAATACACAACGCAGAATAAGACTCACTACACTTGCATGTTTAACTATTCCCAAATATCTCGGGGCTGGCCTTTCCTGCAACACGTTCATGCTTTCTCTAGTAATACCACTTGATTCCTGGTTGGTCCAGGTCTGCTCTGTTGTTGTGGTTTCACTCTTCCTCTGGATCCGTCCCTGGGTCTGTGGAATTTGCCAAAGCCCGCAGAGGATAAGTAGCAGGCTCGCCAGCCTCTGCATCATCATATGTCTGTTGTTCCTGGCCGGGTTAGGTCTGGTCCTGGGGTGGTCGTTCAGTGCCGGGTACACCTGCACCCAGCTCCTTCTCGTGCTCCTCCCTCGTCCTTGGTTGAGCATCTTTTCTGCAGTGGTTGAGGTGGTACCAGGTGGAACTCCCTTCCACCTCGATGGCTGTTGGTGTCGCATTGGTGACTTTGTAAGGTCCTTCTCTCCTGGGCTCGTTCCAGTTTCTCCTGAACATCCTCAGGTACAACTGGTCATCTGGCTCCACCCCCCTTGGTGGTCGTCCTCCGGCTCTGAAACTCTGTTAGTTGTCTTTGTATACTTTTTCAATTCTATTTCTAATTGTTCTAATGGGGGCCCCTTGTGGGGCCCTCGAAGTGTTGGTGAAAGCATAGGTCGACCCGTAAGCATTTCATGTGGGGTTAGATGCGTCATTCTGTTAGCTTGCATGCGATAACTCATTAATGGTAGTGGTATTACATCTACCCAATTCAATTTACACTTCCAGAAATGTTAATTTTTGTCTTGAATGTCCCATTCACTCTTTCCACCATTCCTTGTGACTGGGGATGGTAAACACCTAATCGCTGTTTGATGCGTAACTGCTGCACCACACATTTTTCTGAATGAAACCTGGTCCATTGTCTGAGCTAATTTCTGATTGAATGCCAAACCTTGGCATGACTTTTCTAGTCAAAAACTTAATTACAATAGACACACTTTTATCTTTTGATGGGACTGTTTCTACCCATCTGCTGAATCTATCAATAACTACTAGCATGTACCTTTTACCTTATACACTTTTGATCGTATCAACATAGTCCAAGACCTGATGTCTAAATGGTCCCTCGGGTGTGGGAATGTGTCCCACTGGCAGTAGCGTGCGGCTCATGTGGGCAGGTGGGGCGACGAACCACCTACTTGCAAGAGCAGGCTCCCAAAAAAATAGTTCCTCCAAAAATCCTTGCTCCAGCTCCATGAATCTATTTCTAATAATATTTGCATCACATTAACTATCTATAGTTTCTGTAGACCTTTACACTATTTTTGGTACGTTGACATCAAGTTTTGGATGGTGGCAATTCTACTTGAGCGTAATATTTCAATGTTGGGGCGGTTCAACTCAACGGTCGCGCTCCTCCGTATGTTCATCACGTAACCCTGCAGGCTGCAATAGGGATTTCAACCCGCGCTAATAGAGTCCTATATGGTCGTCAACTTATCCGCCCCATGGTCAACTAGAATTACTCCGCCAATACACTTCGTTACTGTATAATGAGATGCAGACATGGCGAGTGGTGGTGGCATTGTTGAAATAAACTGGAGGAATAACTTCTCTATAATGAGCTAAAGATGATTCCAGACCTGGTTGGTGTTTCCATTGCACATACTAATTCGCCCGACATCATGCATGTGTTGCGGCTGACACGTTCAAAGCTTCAAAGCACGTTCGGTATTTTTGTTCATAATTAGTTTAGTTAGCATCTATTAATGTAGCTCAAAAATACACATTAAAAAACATATTGTGGGCGTGGTCGGCCACACGGGTAGCTTCGCCCCACTGAAATTGAGGCTCACCGCACGCTACTGCCCACTGGAGTAGTGAATGTTTTTCTTATGTTGTTTTCTGCACATACTTAAATCATTGAGCTGATTATCAATCATTGTTTACAAGTATGGTGACCAAAAATCTTGTTTTCTGATAAAAACCTTGTTTTCTGATTTTAAAACCTTCATTACCTCCCCCCTTGCGCCATGGTCAAAACCATGCGCATCTTTAATGAGCAAATGTAACAGCCAGGTAGGTGCTAGTGATGGGTCGTTCGCGAACGAACTAGTTCGAACGAACGACTCTTTAAAGTGAACGAACTGACCTAGTTCGCCACCGTCGTTCGTCTCGTTCGCTGAGTCTCTCTGACGCGCTGATTCGCGGCGCCGCTGATTCGCGAGTCGTGACTCGTTCGCTGACTGATTGACTCGAGGACTGAGACGTCACTCACGACTCGTCATCACGAGAGCCAGCCAATGTATGTTGTTTGTCTGTCTGTGACAGTCTAGGACGCTTTCGAATGGTTGACACATTAACAATACCACTTTCACATTTGAATATTGCCTTTTACATTTACATATCAGTGAAATGGTAAATACATGCCGTCTTTGTATTTTCTGTGTCATGCCAGATTAATAAAATATTTGAATGTCTCGTCAATCTGTCTCGTTCTTTCATGCTTCCTTCTCACGCACGCAACCTGGCCGGGACCCGCAATATAAAATATGCCCAGAATAAACACAACTGTACATCATTAACTTTAAAACTCATCATTGCTAAAGCAAGTCTATTATCTTGCTGATATACATCCAATAATCTACTACGCCCCCCCGCCCACACACACACACACACACACACATCGCGCTGCGTTTGGTGTGTCTAACTTTACCAAGTCTATTATCTTGCTGATATATTAAACATCCAATAATCTACTACGCCCCCCCCCCCCCACACCACACACACACACACACACACATCGCGCTGCGTTTGGTTTGTCTAACGTTACGTTGAATTGGGGGAACGGGGCATTTTGATCCTGACATGTCATTATGCATACATTAAATAAATCTGTTGAACTCAAATGAAATACATGTTAACATATTCAACCAGACACAATGTTGTATTTGCTATTAACACATTTATTAACGCCATCAAGCACCATTGCACGATTGTGAATCGTGATTTCATGATTAGTTAGTAAATGAGAAGAACGAGGGAGTCCGAGACCGACTCAGCTGCATTCGTGATTCGTTTGAATGCTGTGTGAACGAGGAGGAGCCGAGTCTGACCGACTCGGCTGGCATTCGCCGTTCGCGAATGACAGCCCTGAGCCGAATCGTTCGTGATTCGCGAACGAGGGAGGAGCTAAGTGAACGACTGAACGACTGAACGAGTCAGTGAATGATTCAGCGCAGAGCTATAGAGAAAACAGAGTTGCGACACTTCCATTGACTCCCATGGAAAAAAATGGCGGACGATACTTCCGGGTTGTGGAGACGCCAATAGTTCCAAACAAGGGACGGAGCTCCGTTGATTTCAATGGCTCGTCAAGAACAATTACTGGTAAGTTGATGAAACAACAGCATTTTAAACGGTTTTTTACATTTTTAAGCATTAGCTATCAGAGGTATACTCTTAGACATCGTTATTCTTATATTTGGTTTGCATGAAATGTCGATGTTGATGTTAAAAATGTAAAGTTAGGTCAGTTAGGTCCCTAAATGGATTTAGGACCTAACTGAAAGCTTGGTAACGGAGGCTAACGTGAGGTTATTAACATGATAATTTCACTAAAGTGCGTTAACCTTTTGTTGTCAGGTGACATTATGTAAAGTTGTTTTGATTGTTAGGTTTTAAAACATTATCAAAATACTACCACTACTGCTAATGTAGCCCCACTCTCACACTAATACTAAAATGCTACTGCTATTACTGCTACTATTACTTAAATGCTAGCTGTTTTACTTCTGCTGCTGCTATAACTGCTACTACAATAATAATAATAATAATAATAATAATAATGCATTTTATTTAGAGGCGTCTTTCAAAGCTCTCAATGTCATCTTACTGGAATGGAGAGGCCAAATACATCCATGGCAATAAGGAAGGTATTTGTTAGTGGCCTAGATATTATGGCCTTTGGTGCAGGAGGTTGAGCCTTCTTGGCCTTCTTATTCTGACTCTTGCTGCCAAGGTGACCTTTACTTTTGTCTTCTCTCCTTGCAGCCCTGATGCACGTAGCCGCAATCCTCAACCTCAGCCTGACATATCTGCAGATGATTTTTCTTTTAACATCATGGCATGATGGAAGGCTGCTATCCAGAAGCATGGCCTCCCGTTCCAGGTGTTCCACAGCATTGGTGCACTCCATGAGTGAATCATCTGTCCTTGAACGGAACAGCTGCTCCACGTGCTGGACGACAGTGAAGACCTCATCAGATGGCCGATAAAGTGCACCCTGTTTGAATTCTTTCAACTGCAGCAGAACAGCATTCTCATGTGCATCATCTGCATTTTGCACAAGTGCATGCTTGCATGTCTCACAGAGTATGGAGCTGAAGACACCCTTCACAATGTATCCAGCCAGATGGTACAGAACACAGGAATCTGTTTTTGTGAAGGTGGGTGGTGTTGTCAGGTCGACCAGCTGCTCCACTCTCAGACCTTCAGGACTGCTGGTAATGGTTCTGGTCTCCAGGAAGTCTGCTAGGTGGTCACAGCTGTCATCAGGTAAGAGCCCGTATGCACTGTGGACAGGAACTGTCCAACAGTGACAGCCCGTAGGGCATAGTGGAACTCTACTCTACAGGTGTTGGCACGGGGTTTCTCTGACGTATGCATCCAAATGTGTTTTCCAGGCAGTCCTGCGTGAACCGGCTCGTGAGGACAAATTTGTGACCCTGGCTCAACAGATCTTCCTGGACCTGCAGTATGGTTGTTGTGGCCATAACCAATCCTGCTGGACCGGCTTCCAGCTGCTCTTTACCCCTATCTTTAGGCCATGAAAAAGATGGATGCTCTCTTGGAGAAATCTGATGGCCTTTTCATACTCCCCCATTTTGAACCGAGAGAGGGCAGGACAGTGAGGACATTCTTTCCCCTTCTCCAGAGCCATCTGTGTGTGTTTATGGTTTCATTGCCCCACTTTGTTAAGGGTTTTTGGTTGTTAACATACACTGCTGTTATTGTTCTAGTTTGTTCTTATTATTCTTTTGTTGTTCTTATTATTATTTATTAATATAATAATACATTATGTATGGCAATAACAATATATATTTATTATTATTATTCCTATTAATTTCTTTTTCTTGTACACACACAAACACACACACAATTGTTCTTGTTTCAATAATTCTTTAATAAAAATCTTGTTTATTTAACAACTTTTGTACCAGTCATACTTATTCCAGTCCATCAGCTCTAACATAAATTGCAAGTGTGAATAGTTGCTTGTAGAGTTAGATATTGACTGATCATATTCAAGCATAATTAGTGGTTGTTTGATAGATCTGATACATGGCTCCATCTTAAAATCTCCATGGTTCTGATGCATGTCCTACAAAAATAACTAAATGTCCTTTAGTCTAAACTTGGTAATAAAGGGTTAATAAAACGTACTTTGGAAAAGCTGACATTTCACAAAACAGGTAAGTGCTAAGAGTGCAATAATAATAATGGTACAAATTAAATGGTAACTTGTTTATCTAAGTGCAAATACAGAACAACCAACCTTATAAATTTAGCATCACTCACGTAAGTCACCTAACCAAGCTAACACGAACTTCTCCCGCCAAAAGTGTATTATTATTATTATTATTATTATTCAAAAGTAATCAATGCAGTACTACAGCTCAAAAGCATAATTGACGCTAACATATATATGCAATAGCGCAAAAACGTGTGTTTTATTGTGATATTTACCACGCAATAGCTCACTCTGTCAATGCAAGCCAATGACCGCTATGGCAGCTTGCGGTTTGTTTGGAACTATTGAGGCTTACATGAACCACGTGACAGCCCTGGCGGCGACATCAAAGCGTGTCGCAACTCTGTTTTCTCTATAGCTCTGATTCAGCGCTACCGGAAACACGAACGAACGAACGAACGACTCTTCATGGCGAACTGAACGACGCGAACTAGTTCGCGCAAACGAACGAGGAAATCCACCACTAGTAGGTGCAACAAAATGTCCATGAGCACCACGCCATGCACCTCTGTCAATGTCTGATTATGATTGTCCAACACCTTGTTTGAGGCTAAATTAGCTAAATAGTTACCTTCTGCCTGTATCCCTCCTTAGGTGCTATGCCCTTTAACCTTAACTACAGCCAATCTAGTAGAAAGGGAAATTGCAGCCAGTAAATCCTAAACTAAAATTTTGATATATGGTTTTACCATCAACCGCTTTTAAACCACGCTGTTACCAAATTTACCAAATCATGCACTATACCGAAAACAAAACGCAAATCCTTATACACCTTAAGGGTTTAAAAAATGACATGTCCTAGTTATTGCCACCATTTCCACTGCTTAAGCCGACATGTCTGAGATCTATCCTATCCTCCACCTTTCAACCCAAATGTGATGGTTTCCTCTTCTCGTCACTCTATGATCAAGTGAGCCAACGCTCAGTGACTTGGCCAAGTAATCGTGACTGTGCCTGCCTTAGGATGTCCCGGGTTTCAAGGTGGGATCTTACCCGTCATAGGCTAACCAGCCTTCCCTACTGGCCTGTTGCAGGATGCCGTGTATGGGGATAAATCCCTTCTGATTCTTATGTTCAGCCAATAGGATAGGTGACTGTGGAGGAGTAGAGACATCTATGACAGCTATCCATGCAGTCATGTGTATGCGTAATGGAGACACCACACGGCGTTGACGCTGTAATTGTGACGCGGTGGTGGACGAAGCTAACAAATAAAGATTTTCAACACAGCATAACAGCATTAGGCATTGGCGTGCAGAAGGTAAACCCAATACTTCCTGATGTCAATAAACAATCTAGCTTGTACATTACAGTAGATCCCTTCCCAACAGATTGCTGAAGTACTTTTTCACTGATTACTTTAACCAGGTCATTGCAAACGTTCAAAGAACATTTGTCTGACTTAAGCAAATTTGACAATTAAATGAATAAAACACAAACAACTAAAACAAAAACTAAACAACATGCAATCTATTTCAACAAAACACATGGAAAGCAAGATATGGCTGGCCATGACAACAGTGAGGGACTTATACCACGCAGTCCACTCTCCCCCCCTTGGGGACACACTCTAACTACTGTTAGACCTTGGCAACCCAGAACAAACTTTTTTTTTTTTTTAACTGTTTCAACACCACACTATGGAGGTAAACTAAGCAACCCACTGATGGACTTGTTTAATTGTTACACACGCAACACTGCGTATCAGGTTTTTACATTGTAATAACTACCGCGCTTCCGCAGGGTCCTATTAGGGCGGGTCCCACTTCCTCAGTTTGGTGAGAGGGGAATTTCCCTGAACTCTTAAGAGTCCCCAGTGCTGGTTGACCCCTGGACTTCTGTGGACAAGCGGAGAAAACTTCTGATTTAACTTCTTAAATCAGATTAAACTTCTGATTTAAATGAATAGTACCCAACTTAACTGAGATGTTGGTCTGCTAATTGCCCCAAAAAGCACAAAAACACTTTTACACACAGTTATAAAACAAATTCACAGAGAAAACAAATCAACAGAAAACACAAAAACAAATAACAGGTCACATCGTTGATCTCTACATGTGTACTTTCTATGTCCCAACAGATCCTTAAATGTTCTAATGATCACAGCGCTTTCTTTATTTATGTTTTATTCTAACCCCTCTAGGTCTGTTATCCCCATGGACATACTGAGCTGGTTGTCCCTTTACCACTTTGCACTGTAAGGCGACCTTGTGCATCTTAAAAGGCACCTTCAAATAAAATGTATCATTATTAGGGCCACGGGGCAATCGCACCGAGCACTGGCCCCTACAGCTAAAGCTGAAGGGACCAGCAGCGCCAGCAGCACCCACCCATGGCCCCATCTACTCCTATGTTAAAAAGAGAGGATATTTCTGGAGGAAAGCAGAGGTACCAGTATCTTCCGATCGCTCCAAAGGTCACATTTCTTTACGTCAGTGACACAAAACACACATGTAGACCTTCAGGAACAACTCGGCATGCTCACAGTGAAGCCGGTTCAATGATAGGAGCTACGGTTTGGCCAAAAAGGCTTCCTGTTCGAGGGGTGGCTTCAGCGGTTTTTCTCTCTGTGGAGGGTGTATGTGGAGTGTGTGTTGTTGATGGCTGGTTTACAGCCTCACCTGGCCTGAGTCAGACTGATTGGACTCTGGCTGGGTGGGGCTGCACACCTGTGGTGCATGAGCAATCATGGCACCCAGGATAAACCAGCCATCAACACACACACTCGAGGAGGAGCCACAGTCATGACAGTTGTACCATCAGCTCGGCGAATACCACCAGCCTTAATCTCCCAATAAACATCTTGAACAACATCTACCCGTGTCCTGTGTCGGAGGGCCCCAAAGAAAGCCACTTTGGTGGCATGTGGCCAGGAGGAACCCTGGCACACTCTCTGTGATCATTTCCAACTGACATTCTAACAGCTCAAACACACACACACACACACACACACGCAGGCAGGCAGAGAGACAGACACACACACACACACAGCCAGCCACACACACGGACAAACACACACCAACACCTGCTTTATTTTCTTGCATGACTTACATAACTTCCTCCTCTCTTTGCGTTTATATATTTGCGTTTATATAATGATAATTAAGGTTAATTCAGGGTGCTGCTGTCCTGCATATTGCTTTACTGGAAAATCCCTGCTGCAATCAACAAAATCTTAACTATACTATTTTACACAGTGACTATTACACAGTGACAGATTATCATGAATCTGAAAAGCACTTTTATAATTGTTTCAATATGTTTATTTCCTTCTCTCAATAGATTAATCCATAATAATGAGAATGGCAACCTGTAGGTCCTCCGCCATCCCTCCTCCACGTGGCCAAAACAGTAAGTACCAGTCTTGGATACTGGACTGTCACTATTAACGTATAGACTGCTGTGTGTATGTGCACAAGAGAACCTGGTTGCAAAATTTCTTTGCCAACGCTGCTGTGTTTTGTCTTGTCTCTCGGTGCATACATGTCAGATGATGCCATAATGCTAACAGTGCTTTCCTTGATTAATGCTGTACACATGGCATTTTCAATCTTTCACTGAGCTTTGTGAAAAATGTTGGCCTGACTAACTACTTTTACGGTCGGTGTGTAAAATATGAACGCTACTGCTGCATGTGGACTTCATGTTAGCTTCTTGCTATTTTTTTATATTGTTTCAATATGTTTATTTCTTTCTCCCAGTAGATCAGTCTTCAAGGAGGATGATCACCTGAAGCAATTGCTCTCATTGTCTTCCCATAGCAACAATTTGGATAATCGGGGACAGCTATGTCCGACGTGGTGCCCAGAGAGCTGGGGTGGACTGCGGTGGTGGCGCCTTGTCCCCTTTCTTCTCCACTCCATGCGAGGAAGAGCAGCCCCGGATGTCCTCCTCATCCACTGTGGCGGCAACGACCTGGGCGAGACCAGCAGCCAGAGGCGATTCTAGAGTCTGTGGGGGCCCCAAGCAAAAAATGTATTTCGAGGGGTGCGCGCGCGATCATAACACACCCCGGACCTACGGCCGACGGGGGGGGGGGGGGGGGGGCGGGGGCCCCGCGACCAATTTGCGGGGCCCCTAGCCGCTCGGGGCTCCAAGCATTTGCCTGCCTTGCCTGTTGGCAAGCTGCGCCCCTGCCAGCAGCGTCCAGCTTGTAAACTGGATGAAGGAGGATCTGCACCAGCTTCACCACTGACACCCTGACATGATGATCATGTTTTCTTCTTTGTGTCAGAGGTGCCAGTGGAGGGCTGTTGCAAATCCGGTGAGTGGACAAAGCTCGCAAATTTGTCAACAGTGTTATGGCTACATTTGTGCGTAGTTTGCATGGTGCCATTATTGAGCACCCTCTCATTAGACATGACACTCCAGGGCTATTTTTGAGAGATAAAGTTCATTTCACACCTAGGGGAAATTACATTTTTTTAAGTGCATTAGGTAACTGTCTTAAAGACCACCTCCAAATGCAGTGAACTGCTGGACTGCATTTGAATCTGGTCTTTTTACTGATTAACAGTATCAATGATTATCGATACTGTTAATGTAAATACTGTTAATAATGTTAATTGTATAATATTGTAAATACTGTTAGTGTGTATATATGTTATTATGTTAACATTACTTACTTTTTTTTGTAATAAATGAAGCCCAGTGGGCTTCAAAACTATTCAGTGTGAAGATAATTTCTAGTAATAAGAAAGAGAATGGTTTCTCAGAGAATGTTCTGCATTTGTTTTAAAGAAATGTCCAAACAAAACCAGTACATAACATCATTATTTTTGTTTCTGCTAATATCTATGCTAATTTGAACTTATAACTACAAATTTCTTTTTTTTTCTTAATGTCTTGTGAAACAAGTGGAGCCTTGAGGGTTTTTACACTGGAGTACACATTACATTGGCATATTAATTAATATTAATAACTAAATAATTTGTGCCCATGCAGCATCTGAACAGCAAACTACACATTGAGTCTGGACCAATGGTTTGAACCCTAACTCAAGCTGAGGGTGGTGTTTCAAAATAAAAGCCCACGTTCAATGTATGTTAACAGTTAGGGGGTCTCGTGGATCATTTTCTAAAACTTTCAAAAACCTACATGCAGACACTGCCTAAGACTGCAGATTAAGAATAGTTTTATTCCCTACATGTTAATTATTTATTTATTATTGGAATTGATACATTAATATTATGATTATTATTACTTACTTATTATTCCCATCATAGTGGTTATTAGTTATTTAGTTACTTTGGCCGTTTGAATTATGTCATGATGCTCCCTGCATACTCCCAGGAAAATATTATGCCAAGCCCCCTTTAAGAAATTTATATTAACAATTATTTGCGTTTACATAAAAGCACATAACATATCTCAACAGTCTTCTTGTCAATATAACAACAATATAATACATAAATATAAAACTTTTTGGCTGGCTACGTCGCATCAACTCGTTACCAGCCTCACTATTTCAGTGTGAGAAGGACCGTGGGAATAGGTGGAAAAAACAATATTTATCATTACCGTTTATTATTATGTGTGTGTCATGGTGAAGGAGAGAGGAGAGAGGATACGATAAACAGAAAATATAGGAAACTATAAATGACCCCTCTCCGCTCTCTGCTCCCTCAACTCTGCCCTTCGTACGTCATCACCGTAACAACAAGCTGCTGTCGCGTTTTATGACCTGATTTGATATTTAATAACTTTGATTGGAGACAGGGGCGGAGCCAGGGGGGGGCCCCGGGGGGGCATTTGCCCCCCCCGAAATCTCCCCAGGTGCCCCCCCTGTCGCGGCACCGCACTCTGACCGCACGCCCCCCCCCCCCCCCCGTCAACAATCGCGCATCATCCCCCCCCCCGTCAACAATCGCGCAGCACCCCCCCCCCCCCCCCCCCCCCCCCCCCCCCGTCAACACTCGCGCAGCACCCCCCCCCCCCCCCCCCCCGTCAACACTCGCGCAGCACCCCCCCCCCCCCGTCAACACTCGCGCAGCACACTCCCCCCCCCGTCAACACTCGCGCAGCACCCCCCCCCCCCCCCCCCCCCCCCATCAACAATCGCACAGCATTGAAAAGTCATTGTTATATACTGGCCCCCCTGAAATAGCTTTGGCCCCCCCCTGGCCCCCCCAAGTAAAAAAGTATAGCTCCGCCACTGATTGGAGGACAGTTACGGGAGGAATCTAATTGGCCCTTTGTGTTTTGGCTGGATTTAAATACTGTACTCCGGCCGGGACTCCCCCCTAGCATGCTACCATTACAACTGTGGCTTATAATGTTAGTTGTTTATGTTTGAGCTTTTAAACTACTATCGAAAATGTCTACTGTTACAATTATTATACAATTAAATCATATGAGGCTTGCTTTTATCATAAATGTGGGGATAATTAAGATGGCTTGTTCAGTGTTTCATCTCATGAAAATGATATTTAACATGTTCACTGCTATTACTGTGTATATGGCCGTTTGGTAAACGTAGTGGCGAGTTCAGTCGAGTTTATTTTGGACAGCGTTTGTTATTTTATTTCGGTCTTAGCCGCCCGTTTAGCCGTGAAGACCGCCCGTTTAGCGGCCAAGACCGCTCGTTTAGAGGCTAAGAGCTAGCGGCCCGTTTAGCGGCAAAGACCGCCCGTTTAGCGGCGAAGACCGAGGGGCCCGTTTAGCGAGCTAACTTATGCTATGTAGCTTTAGCAAATGACGGTGCATTGAGGCAGAGTATCTTAACAACTCACTCGGTGAGCAAATCAGTGGTTGGTGGAAAGGTTTTTTTTAACCACGGCGGCTTTGGTGATTTTTTAAATCTCTGTTGAAGTGTTTTATGCTAAATTAGCGGGAAAATTGAGCTAGCTTGCGGTGTGACGGCGCAGGTTGTCCGGCTGAAGGTTGACGGTTGGGGGAATGTCGGCCATAGCGTACGTGATTGCGTGACTGATATTAATGTACTGTGTGTATTTAGTGTGTGTGAGAGTGGTTCATTGTGACAGCTTTGGATTAATTCACTATAATTAATGTACAGACTGCTGTGTGAGTGCGCGTGCATGTGGGTATGTGAGGCTGCGCAGTCTTTTTTTGGTGTGACTTTTTTCTCTTTTTTTTGCCTGCCTGCCTGCCTGCTGCTTAATTTCAATGATTTGATGACTGATTTTGTGTGGTAGTGTGTATAAGATGCTACCATGATGCTAACGGTGTTTTTCTTAATTAATGTAGTACAAATGGCATTTTTAATGTTTCAACTGACTTTTGTGAAAAATGTTAGCCTTATAGGCTAATGTTTCTGTTAGTGAGAGATACTAGACAACTATAGGCCAGTGTTGGACCTTGATGTTAGCTTCCAGCTAGTACTCCTGTAGTTTTTAGATGATTTGCATGCTGTGTCTGCTGTTAGCTTGTGGATATGTGGACTTGTGTTAGCCTAACTAACTACTATTTTTCACCTCACAGATGTATGGCTATTGAACATTTCTTCATTGGTGAGTGTTTGTCAAAGACTGTTAACATAAACTACCTTCATAAATGATGTATTGCTATGTTTCTAGAAGTGATATGTGTGTATTTAATTCAAATGATTATATTGAGCTTCATACTGATTTTTAAGAATATGACTGGCATGAGTGATACATTTATTCAATTATGTAAAACATAAATAATACATTATTGTTACATGCCTGCGATGCTCACTGTTGTTGCCCTGTTCTAGATAAACACTACTTCACTTACGAGACTTGAGTATCCAGTTCTTCATTGACCTTCAGTATCCAGTTGTCTGTCTTCAACTTTTCAGGTAAGCAATTTCTTAATGTTGAGAAACACTGAAATTATTATTAATGAAGTCATTTCAATGCACAGTGATACACAAATATATTTCCCTTTATCTAAAAAAATAAATAAATTTAAAAAAATCAGGGAATGGGGAAAAAAATACATTGTTACTACACTTAACTGGTAAATAGAAATTGGTAACGGTAATCTTAATTCATCATTAATTCATGGTTGGTAAAACTCACATCTAATTGAGTATTACTGCTTCATTAATATCTTGTATTCATTTATTTTGTAGGCTAAAACTTGAAAAGGCATCACAGTTTTGTTGTTTTGTATTTCACATTATGCTATTTCATTATGTGGTCGACAATATTTATTATAGAATTCACTGTATTTTGTGACTTTTCCAGGTTCCCTGTGTCCAGCATCTTCAAGGCAGACAAAGCTAACTTTTCATATTTTTTTTCACATTTATTATTTAGGTTTAGACAATACTGTTAGGTTAGGTTTGGAGTAGGTTTTATTTAGAGTAGAGTATTTAGTTGGTATAGTTTAGCTTTTTATGCTAGTCTAGGGACAGGTAAGTCAGCAAATTAATTTAGTTGAAATCATTGTTACAATTGTGATATTTTGTGAGTTTTTGTTCCACAGGCTTTTCTATATTGCAGGCCCGTGTGTGACTAAGTAGCCCACGGTAATAGTTTAGCTGTTGGAATCTCCAAATAGTTTCAAAGATGCCAAGGAAGGGCAAGCGATCCCGCGCTCAGAAAGTGCGTTGGTCAAGGCTCAACCTTGCAGATCCTGCCCCACTCAGCCCATCCACTTCCGACCATCAGGTACCGATAATGCCTGAAACACCTCCACAAACCAGCCAGCTATGGAAAATGGAGAATGCACCCACCCTAACTCATTCTCCAGCCTACAAGGTATGGGTTGTTTTTTGGTTTTTTAAATGTTGTATTTATTAATTCACAATTGAGTATTTAAAATATACCAATGAATTTGGTATCATGTGTCATCAGGTTCTGAAAATACAGACACCTCCACAGTCATGTGGAGTCATTCTCTAGAGCTCTCGATGACCTCTAGAGAACGGGGGCCCGATGCACCCACTTGCCCCCGTTCTCCAGTTGAAAAGGTAGGCTTCTTTTTCAACGCTTTTCAATTACATTAAATTTGCAAATAGCAAATAGTTTCTTTTTATATAAAGGAAAAGAAAAGGTAAGTCTAAAACTAAAAAGTGAACCTAAATGTTGCATGTGGGATGCCAACACCATTGTTTCAAATAGCTATCTCTATACACAACTACATCAATTTACATACTTGGTTGCATCTTAGGCTTCAAAATCTTATAGTAATTTTGCAAGAGTTAATATTTAGACATGACCCGCAGAGGGGCACATAAAGCACGTTTATGAAATCTTGAAATAGTACATATTTATTTGCTTTAAGAAAGCTGACTGATGGTAGATTTTCAAGGCTTTTCAATTACATTAAATTTGCAAATAACAAATGGTTTTAGATTTTAAAACTATAATGACATTCAAATGCAGATTTCCACACACACAATAATAATAAACTTTAAATCACATTGGATAAAACACAAAAATGCTTGACAGCCCTGAAATTATGGGTTACACGTCCCTAATAAGCCCACCTTTACTGACGTTTCTAATATCAATTTCAGGTGAAATATTTTTAAAATGTATTTATACTACATACTGTTTTTTTCTTATGAAATTATTTAAAAAAAGAACACAAATACTGTAGCAATAAGACAATTAATTAATAATAAAAAATCATATCACACTTTCTTCAGCTTCTCGCCTGGCCACATGAAGAACCTCACATTGAAGAGCCACAGCAAAGGAGCAGACCTATTTTCTCTGTGAGGGCGTCCCACAGTCAGAGTGATCACAGATATCACGTCTTTAGCAGGAATCATCAGTGCACCTGCATTGCTCTCACATTTCTGGCCTACCACAGCGAGGGATCACAGTTCAACACCGCCAACCTTGACAGAGTGCTGGAGATGGGAGACTCGCTCTATGTTGGGATCAAAAACCAGCTAATGTTGGAGGACCGATTTGTTCACGACCACCTGACTGTTGAGGAAATGCCACAACAAGTTGTATTGGACAACAATGTCTACAATGTGCACCTGTCCTCAGTAAGATGTGGACTCCTGAAGGCCCAAGAAGGAAGCCCTGGTGGCTGGTTGCCTCTGGATGTACAGCTTGAGTCTCTGTCAACAGATGTCACCCATGCTGTCCTGATTGTATCTCCAGAGTGCATTGCAGTGTTCCGTGATAGGTCAAGACGATACGGAGTCTTCGATTCTAGAGGATTGCCCTACCCTGATGGAACTGCTATTATGCTGACTTTCTGCCACCTCAGTGACCTTACCAACCATCTGTACAGGCTGTTTAACAATCGTGGTACCCATGCCAGCTACGAGTTTGTGCCAGTTTCTTTTCATAGCGTTGACAAATCCAGTGAATGTCATGGACGACCAGATGATGTGGAGAACACACAAAGTCCTCCTGCTGTACCACCACAAGAAAGTTGTGTCACGAAACAACTTAGAGAGCAACGTGGAGGTACTTGAACTAGAAACCATGGCACAGACCCAAGAAACCAAGTCAGACGACACTTCAGATGTCTCACAACGACGAGATGATGTTGAAGTCCAGGATGCAGTTGAAAAGTTCTCGAAACTGAGCAAGGAAAGGCGACATAAAGCTTTGCGAAAAACAACTACAAACACAAAGTCGGTGGACAAATCTACATCTGTGCAGGAAACCAATTCAAGGAACAAATATGAAAAAAAGAAATATGCCCACTGTTCAGACTTCTGGATGAAAAGACTGAAGGCTATGAAAATGAAATATGTGCAGGACAGTCAGCACCGTCAGCAAAAGCTGTTGTCTGCTGCTGATCCCTGTCTTCGAGCCAAAAAGAAACTGTACAGTCTCAGAAGACACAAGACAGATCTGGATTTTCAGAGTCGACGGAAAAAATACATGGCCCAGAGATATAATGCACATTCTGATGTCAGACAGAAGAAGAAGGCATATATCACATCAAGGTATGTATGTGACCAGGACTACAGGGAAAAACAGAAAACACGTATCACATCAATGTTTGCATGCGACCAGGACTACAGGGAAAAACAGAAAATGCGTATCACATCAAGGTATGCATGCGGCCAAGACTACAGGGAAAAACAGAAAATGCGTATCACATCAAGGTATGCATGCGACCAGGACTACAGGGACAAACAGAAAACGTGTATCACATCAAGGTATGCGTGTGACCAGGAGTACAAGCAAATGCAAAAACAAAGTGTTCAAATCAGTTACAAAAATTACCCAGCCTTCAGGCTGCAGCACATCCAGCGCTGTATCCAGCGGAAAAAGTACAGGTTCACTACAAATGCTGCACTCCATATATGCCACAAATTGGGCCGTGCACTCAGGATAAAGAAGAAATACAGACGGATTGTAATCAACTGCCACCAAACTCCAACACCCAAAGATCAACCACAGCCTGTGATCAACCCTGTGATGGAGGCTGCAATATCTTCATTCCGGGAAAAGACTAAGCAAGGACCCACCTATGGTACAGGTGGACGAGCATCCCACGTCACATATGTATGTGACATGGGATGCTCGTCCACCTGTACCATGCCACATGAAAGAATGCAGGAGTGGATCTGCTACACCTGTGATGACCACCTGAGAAGAGGAAACCTGCCATCTATTGCAGCTGCAAATAAATTGGAGCTGGCACCAATTCCTTCAGAACTGGCTGAACTGAATGTGCTCGAGAGACAGCTGATTGCAAAGATCTTGCCTTTCGCCAAAATCGTTGCATTGGGGGCGCTGTAGAGCCACGGACCAAGATGGCAGCATAAAGTGAGTGCTCCCCGCAACTCCGCTAAAAGTCCTATTTTATAATTACTATTAACACTTCTCACTGATTCTACACGATGTCTAAACAAACGACGTTGAAAGACTGTGAAAGCGGCTCCAAGTACCGAGGCTCTCAGAGACTTAAAACTACTACTTCGGCGGAGGTAGCCGAGGATGCTAACGAGGCAGCTAACCCACGGAGTGAATTAGCTGCGGTGCTTGGTGAACTAAAGTCACTCGGTATGACCGTCACAGCAATGAACAACAAGATAAGTGCTCTTGATGGCTTTGGGGCTAAACTCGACAACGTGGAGAGACGCATAGTCGAGATGAATAACTCTGTTGATGCTGTACAGAAGAGCTTTGCGGACCTTCAACAGGACATCAGTGCTAATGCTACGCGGCTAACGGAGGCAGAGGGGCGCATCGGAGACAACGAGGATAGCCTGCAGACTGTACACACGGAGCTGACTGGCGCCGTTAAACGCATCACCTACCTAGAATCCAAAACGGAAGATCTAGAAAATCGTGCCCGGAGAAAGAACCTACGACTGGTGGGGCTCCCGGAGAATGCTGAGGGTACCCAGCCTATGACTGACTACATCCAGCGTATGCTGCCGGTCTGGCTGGGGGTCGATGCCGCCAAGTCTCTCCCCCTAGAAAGGGCGCACCGCATCTGGGCTCGACCAAGACCGGACCAGAGGAGCAGAGCTGTTATCATCCGATTCCAGCAGTTTCAAGACCGTGAGTTTGTTTTCAACGCATCCAAACAACGCTCTCCCACTCATGATGGTCACAAACTCTTCTTTGCTCAAGACCTATCAGCAGAGACCATGAAGGTGCGGAGCACGTTTAATGCAGTGAAAAAGAAATTCATTGATGCTGGAACTTTTCGGGGATTCACCCTTCGTCCTTGCAAGATGAGAGCTCTGCACAACGGGAATATAGTTCTTTTTTCTACACCAGAAGAAGCTGAAAACTTCATCCCAGACTCACAAACTTCAAGACGCCGATGAATACAGGTATTGCAAAGTGACTGATATGGACAATATACGTGCACAGTCGTTTAATATAAGTTATGCAAAGTTGGATTTGTGTATATTCTGTATTCTCTAAATCGTTCTAAGTATTAACAGAGCTGCTATACCATTATTTGGTGGACACTTTATTTTATGCACCTTCTATCTGCCGATACATTTGTTGTGTTATTTAACAGTATTCTGAGGCAGCTAAACCAAGAAGTGTTATTACTGTTATCCTTCATTTTAAGGACGTTAATTGTTTGAATTTTTAGTTCATGATAAGGGGTTGGGGGGGACCGGGGGAGGGGCTGCCTGAGAGAGGTGCCTACAGTATAACCACTCCTCATTGTTTGTGGATTGGTACTTGCCCTACATGTCTAGTTTAAGTAAGGGAAGGGGGGAGGGGGTTCAAAAGGTTATATGTGGGGTTTGGTTTGGGTTGTCTTTATCTATTCTTTGTTTTTGTTTACTGTTTTTTGTTTTTACTTTGTCACACTTAACACGGTCATATATCTCACTGTATATAAACCAACATGGAAAGTACAAAACTGTCTGATTTAAGATTTACAAGCTGGAATGTTAGGGGACTTAATAAGCTAACCAAACTGAAACAGGTAATGAATAGACTTAAAAACCTACAATCTAAAATAATCTTTCTTCAGGAAACTCATATCACAGTCACTGAAATTAAACAAGTACAGCGAAGATGGCCTGGCCAAGTTATACAGGCCACATATAATAACTCCGCTCGAGGTGTACTTATTCTTATTCATAAAACAATTCCCTTTCAACTTATTAATACTATCCGGGACCCCCAAGGACGATTTGTAATTGCTCAGGGTAGGATCCTGTCTCGGGCACTGAATTTAGTCAGCATATATGGTCCTAACGAGGATAACCCACGATTTTTTGAAGATTTCTTTTTGACCTTGTCTTCATTATATGGCCTGAATATTATCGGTGGAGAATTCAATTGCACTTTGAACCCATCGATAGACCGATCTACAAAATGTGATCCCTATAAAAAACAGTCTAGAAAAACAATTTTACAATACATCACAGACTTAAACTTATCTGAAATCTGGAGAAACCTCAACCTAGATAAATTGGAATATTCATGCTACTCCGGATTACATAAGTCCAGGTCTCGAATTGATTATTTTTTGGTGTCACAAGAACTGGTATCCAGTATTAAGAAGTGTTGGTATGATTGTATAGTTATTAGTGATCACTCCCCCATTTCTATGTCTGTACAAATTGAAAAGCTTCAGCAGTCTCCCACTTATTGGCGTTTACAAGTGAAGTGGCTTAAACATCCAAAATTTATCAAATATGTTAAAGATAAGATTGACGACTATTTTCAGATTAATACTAATCAAACTAATGCATGTATTAGATGGGAAGCCTTCAAGGCATATATTAGAGGGCACATTATTAGCTTCACAAGCACTACAAACAAAAAACAAAAAGCAGAAATTAGTGAATTGGAGAAACAAATAAAATCTTTGGAAATAGATATAAATAATAATGAGGACCTTGAAAAAGAAAAACAGTTACTAATTTTAAGAACGGAATACAATAAACTAACATCTGATAGAGCAGCAACAAGCTTACTGTGGTTGAATCAGGCCTTTTATGATCAGGGAGAAAAGGCCGGCAAACTGTTAGCTTGGAGAATCAAAAAAATACAATCTGAAAGAGCCATTAATGGCATAACTACCCAATCAGGACAGATATCAAACGATCCCCTAGATATTAATAATACATTTAAAGAATTTTATCAGTCACTGTACAGGTCAGAGTGCTCCCCCACACCTACTCACAGAGATACCTTTCTTAATCAGCTCCAATTTAAAACTCTCACAGAGGAGGTTAAGGAGGACCTGGATGAGGACATAACGGTGGAAGAGCTTTTGCAAGCCATAAAAAGTATCAACTCAGGCAAAGCTCCAGGGCCTGATGGCCTTCCAATAGAGTTTTATAAAACTTTCCAAATGCAGTTGTTGATCCCTCTTTTGAATATGTTCAAAGAGTCATTAAATAATGGTATATTGCCACCAACTTTAAGACTTGCTACAATAATTCTTATTTTGAAACCTGGAAAAATACCGACCACCTGCTCTTCTTACAGGCCCATCAGTCTTATGGGAGTAGACACAAAAATATTGTGTAAAGTCCTTGCTAAAAGGTTAGATCCATATGTCTCTCTTTTGGTACATAATGATCAGAATGGGTTCGTACAGGGTCGTCAGGGATTTCATAATATCAGAAGGGTCCTCAACATAATCCACTTCAAAAATAACAACAGGGATACAGCGCTTTTATCTCTAGATGCTAGACAAGCGTTCGATAGAATCGAGTGGCCTTACTTGTTTAATTTGTTACCAAGATATGGACTTGGGGGGAAATTTCTAAAATGGATAAAACTATTATACACCAACCCCACAGCACGTGTAATGACAAATAACAATTTATCAAGCTTGTTTACACTAGAGAGATCAACCCGCCAGGGCTGTCCTCTCTCTCCACTATTGTTCGTTTTGGCCATCGAACCTTTGGCCATGTCCATTAGAGCAGAAACCAATTTGTCAGGTATAACAATTGGAGAACATGAACACAGGATATCGTTATATGCAGACGATGTGATTCTTTTTTTGTCTGATTTATCAAACAGTGTCCAGACATTATTACATTTAATTAATACATTCGGTCAGTTTTCCGGATACAATATTAATAATGAGAAGTCTTCTATACTTTTCCTGAATAAAGAAGAAAGAGCCAATCCAGTGATAAGTACACCCTTTCTTAATGCGAGGGAGGGCTTTACCTACCTTGGAATTAAGATTACCCCCCAAATTAATACAGTTGTTAATGCAAACTACGACCCGTTGATAAGAGAGGTACAAGACCTACTTGAAAAATGGACAACAATGCCAATATCAATGATTGGTCGGATCAACATAATTAAGATGACTATATTACCAAAGTTCTTATATCTTTTTCAGTCACTCCCAATGCCACTACCAAAATCGTTTTTTAAAGAAATGAATACTGCATTTAGTAGATTTATCTGGAACAATAGAAAACCCAGACTGAGACTCAGATTATTGTACTTGCCTTATGATAGGGGTGGATTACAGATGCCCAGTTTACAGTGGTATTACTGGGCCGCTCAGCTGCGTAGTGCTATGTTTTATTTTGTCACAAACTCTCCTCCAACATGGGTTTATATTGAACAAGCATCAGTACCTAAGCTTCCATTAAGTCTATATTTATATTCAGCAGATGTTAAAACTTTAAAGAAAAAAACAACAAACCCATTCTTAAAAAACTCGGTGGATATTTGGTTTAAGGCTCATAGACATTTTGGCGACACTCCCCCCATCTCTCAATTTTCACCTATTTGGCATAATGCGCAGTTTGCCCCTGGCAGAGCAGATGGTGGTTTTCAGGTCTGGGCTGACAGGGGGGTGCAAAAAATTGGAGATTTATATGTTGACAACATTTTACTAACATTTAATGACCTTTGTTTAAAATACTCAATTCCAAAAAAACACTTCTTTAAATACTTACAATTGAAGCATTTCATTTCATCAAAGCAGCACCAGACTATAAATGAGCCACCTCTGTCCTGCCTTGAGGACATTGTGTTGAAACACATGAATGGGAAACGTCAAATCTCTATTCTATACACAGCACTTGTCTCGCACGACGAGGAGTCTAGTCATGATAGAAGGAGAGCATGGAGTTTAGATATTGAGGAAGATATCGGAGAAGCTGAGTGGACGTCAGCCTGTTTGAAAGCTCAATCACAAACCATTAATACGCGAATGAAACTGCTACAACACAAATGGCTAATGAGAACATACATAACCCCTGAGAAACTCAATAAATGGTCCCCTGACATTCCAGATACGTGTGTGAAATGTTTGACTGAGAAAGGTACTTTGATCCATTGTGTATGGGAATGTCCTAAGCTGGTAGACTTTTGGAAAAGAGTAACCCACATTCTAAGTAGAATTACAGGTATTCAGGTACCTTGCATACCAAAACTTTGTATTTTAGGGATATACCCGGATTGCCTTTCTATTAACTCCAATTGTAAGAATCTGATCAACTTTGGTCTCCTGCAGGCCAGGAGGATGATTGCTTTATCCTGGAGAGAGACTGAAGTATCTTCTACACAGTCCTGGATTAGAGAGATGGCAATGTGTGTTACATTAGAAAAACTAACCTATGTAATTAGAGGTAAAGCACTAGAATTTGAAGAAGTGTGGACACCTTTAATGGACTTTCTCAAGCAACAATAGAATATACATATCTGTAAAGCTAGTGAGTGTGACAATTTTTGTTTTGTTTGTGAAGCTATTGAGTGTGACATCTTTTTGTTTTTGTTTATTTATGTGTTCTGTCTTGTTTTGTTTTTGTTTGTGTGTACACAGCAAGACCAGCTTACGTTTTATTGTGCAATTAATGTGATGCTTGCTGATTGGTTTTGTACATTTATATTGAAAATCAATAAAAAATATTGTTAAAAAAAAAAAAAATCGTTGCATTGCCAAAAGGACAGCAAAGAGCAGTACACAGTGCTGTCATGTGTGTGCCATCTGAGGTAGAAGCAACAGTGAACTGTTTCCCAAGACCCAGCAGTGACTCCAAGCTGTTGCAAGTCAAACTGAAACGACGCATCAAGTACAAAGGACAAAGTACTTCTTCACCGTTAACATGAAGAATGTGCTAGCTGGACTTGCGACACTCAAGGACATGCATTCAGAATACAAAGATGTATCTATTGATGAAACTGCTACATTCGACAGTCTCTCAGATGATGTGCCATGTGATGAAGAAGAGCCACAACAGGACAATGGAGATGCAAGTGAGCAGGCTGACCAGTCGAAAAACCCAGACAAAGAGGAACTTCGACCTGGTCTGGTCTTGGACTCTTGCATGCAGCCACCCGACATAGCACAGGAAGTGTTAACTTACGGTGATGGAATTTTCAGTGTTGCACCGGCCCAAGGAAACAAGCCTGTTGGCTTCTTTGCCATACCTAAACTAGAAGCCATTGCTTCTAGTTTAGGCAGTTCCCAACAGGCCAGAACACATTAGATGAGATCAGGGAAAACTGTCACAGAGCAAGTACTTCAATGCGAGACTGTTCTGCGTTGACACCCGCTTTGCAAGCGACCAGCGTTACCTGTTCTTCTCGCAGTTTGTGACAGAAACACACATGGCTACAAACAGCATGTCAATCCAAATGCGCAAAGGCAAACCGATGACCAGAGACGGACGCAAAATCTCCAGCAAGATGCTTCAGGACAAACAAGAGGTGGAAAAACTCATAACAAACAAGGACGCAACACGCTTCATGCAACCTCTGCGAGGAACTCCAGCATACTGGGAAAAAACACTGAAAGACCTGAATGCTATGGTCAGGCAGTTGGGAAAGCTCACATTCTTCCTCACATTTTCTGCGGCTGAAATGAGATGGCCTGATGTCATAGAGGCAGTAAAAGCTCAACAAGGAGAACAAGTTGACTTTTCACAGCTCGACTGGAATGCCAAATGCAAGATACTTTGCAGCAACCCTGTGACTGTTATGCGGCTGTTTGAGAAAAGAGTTGACGCGCTGATACTCTCACCTGCACAGCCCATTGGAGAAGTAGAGGACTACTTCTATCGAGTGGAGTTTCAAGCCAGAGGAAGTCCTCACATTCACTTGCTGGTTTGGATCAAAGATGCACCTGAGTTTGGAGATGATGATGACGACAAAGTAATCAAGTTCATCGACCAGTACATAACGTACCAGATGCCAGACCCAAATGCAGACCCGGAGCTCCACAAGATTGTGTCTGAGGTTCAAGTCCACAGCAGGAACCATTCAAATACTGCAAGAAAGGTAATTGTGGGGGGGCGTGGTGCATCAGCCGCAAGGGGGAGCTGTGGAGGGGGCTCGGGAGAGCCGTGCCAGGTGAGAGTGATTGGCACACCTGTATTCCATTGAAGCTAATCACTTTCTCCCTTTATAACGCAGTAGCGTGCTGGACCCGGGAGGACCGGACCCAGACACACGGGTTGGCTGACGGAGCCAGAGCTGGGCCTGCGGCGACGCCAGTGTGCGTGATCGCTTGTTGTGTCTGAATAAAATGTATTGAAACGAGAAACTGTGCGAGTTATTCCCCTACCCAGAACCCATGGCATCATACAACGCCACAGTAATGTATTGTGCCGATTCGGGTTTCCAAAACTTCCCATGGACAAGACAATCATCACCTCTCCAATAGTAGATGATGACGATGAGGATGATGACCAGCAACAGAAAAGTGGCCAAAAAAACAGTCGCAAAGGAAAAAAGGGAAAACGAAGAACAGAGCCCTTCGGATTAGACAAAAGGACGCCAAGGACAAGCTACAAATGCTGAGGAATTTCATTAGTGACCCAAATGCCTCATTCAACAACTTGTCTGAGCTGCTTGAAAAATGCAACTTCCCCTATGAGGAATACAGGAAATATGTCAACAATTTAACAATGAGCAATGTCATTGTGCTGAAACGTCATCCAAAGGACTGGGTGAATGGATACAATGCAGATTTGCTGAGAGCATGAAACGCAAACATGGACATCCAATTTGTGCTGGACGAGTACAGCTGTCTTATGTACATTATGTCATATGTGTCCAAGCCGGAACATGAGATGACCCAATTCCTGGATCAAGTCATTCATGATGTGAAGAAAACGGACGTCAACGAGAAAGATGAAATGAAGCACATAATGCATAACCTGACTCCGCCAGATGGAATGATTCGTGTTGGCTCAGCATTTCCATCTGGAATCGTTCTGTTGGAGAGCCTTTGGGAGGGGGCGAAAATACTGGTTGCTGATTGGATAAACCATCTGCCTATGTTGGTGATTGACGGGCCAAATCAACCAATCAGATCAACGAAGCATATGACGTGATAACAGAGTGTCGAGGCAAGCTCATCAAATAAACAAGTCGGGAGAAGGGCAAAAGCATCTTTTCCTCCGAGAAAAGCCTCCAGTGCCGCTTTTTGCTCATCTTTTAGAGAACGAATAAACTCTAATTCTGCTACAACTTGCTCGATAGCTGCGCGCATCTCGCTCACATCCGCGGAAGCCGCCATGTTGTTTAGACTGAAGAGTCGCTCCTCATTGCGTCACACTTGAACCCGCCCCAAAACCAACGCTGATTGGACGATCATTTTCTGATCGGCTCCAAATTATCTCCGTTGTGCAATGCCAGTCTGAACTGTGAGTGGAATATCATGGAGCTCGCGAGATCAGGCTGGTCTCGCAAGGCTACATAATGCAGGCATACGCGAAACACAGAGAGGTTAGCGCTCAAGAGTCTGTGGCACGGACATGCAGCTTGCCACTCAAAAAGTGCTCGCGAAATGTGGTGTTCAGACTGATGACAACGCGGTGAAGATGAGTCTTCCTATGAGCAGATTGAAGGAAGTTTCACCGGATTCAGAACAAGTGTGGATGTCAGGCCTACCAGAGAAATATGCCGAAAGGCCCGAAACACCTGAATATGAAAGCTTGTGCTTGGCTGACTTTGCATCTCAATACAGGACTGTCTATAGACAACAATCCAAAGGAAAACATGCAGTTCCCCTTTTGAATGACAAAGGACACATTCAAAAAAGAACTGTAGGAAAGCCGGCCATCATTAGACTTGCCCGCTTCTCAAAAGAGAAAGATCCAGAAAGGTTCTACGGACGACTGCTCAAACTGTACTTCCCACACAGATCAAATGATGACCTGAAAAGCAAGGAATGCCCCACATACGAACAGTTTTACAAATGTGGTCATAAGTGGGGATATGAGGTACGTCCTCTGGTCGACGCCATGAAGAAGAAGTATGAAGGACATGGCAAAAGAATTGAGAAGGCACTGGAAAAAATTCAACAGGAAGGCCTGGTCGTTGATGCGTGGAACAGCTTTGCACCTGAGGTAGAAGTGGATCGTCTGGAATGCATCAACCAACGAGAAGACATAAACCCCAATGAGGAGAACGAGATGGACAACGTACCAGACTTTGCAGTGGATCGTACCAGCAGTATGGCTGTACCAGCAATAGAAGCACCAAAGCTGAGCCCGGACTTTGTGAGGAAGCTATATCGAGGCCTCAACGAGACACAGGCATCTATCTTTTACACTTTGCGTGACTGGTGCCTCAAACGTGTCTGGGGTCACAATCCTGACCAATTCTTTTACTTCGTCAGTGGTGGAGCTGGTTGTGGAAAGTCCCATGCAATCAAATGCATACATGAGGAGGCAACCAAGATTCTGCGGCAACTCCCGAGATTCCGCGACCAAGGAGACAAGTCCACGCCTGCAGTGCTACTGACTGCATGTACTGGCACTGCAGCCTTCAACATCTCTGGCAAGACCTTGCATTCAATGCTAAAATTGCCAAGAAGTTTGAAACCACCATATCTGGGACTTGGAAATGCACTGGACAAAATGAGTGCAATATTGTCCAATGCAGAAATTCTGATAATAGATGAAATCTCCATGGTTTCAAAGGAGTTATTTGCCTACGTCCACTGGAGATTTCAACAAATCAAAGGCAACAAGAAACCCTTCGGAGGCATGTCGGTCTTGGCAGTAGGAGACTTTTACCAACTGCCACCATTTGGCAAAGCTAAACCGCTTTGCGTGTATGAGGAGGGCGTGCTCGACGTTTGGAAAGACAACTTCCAAATGGTCAACCTGACACAGATCATGCGGCAGAAAGATGATCTTGTTTTTGCAGAGCTTCTTAACAGGTTGCGGGTGAAGACGAAGACAGACGCACTCAGAGACGAGGACAGAGCTTTACTCACCCAGAGTGTGATCAACGTCAAGGATTGTCCACTCGATGCCCTGCATACAGTATCTTTGCAACAGACAAAGAGGTTGATGAGCACAATCGAAAAACTGTAGCAGCTCTCCATACCGATTTTGTCAACGTTAAGGCACAGGACTACGCTAAAGACCCCACCACAGGTGAAATGATCCAAACAGGAGGCTTCAAAGGGATGAAAGAAAGAGTACGCATAATGATACTCAGGAATCTGGATGTGGAGGACGGACTTGTGAATGGAACATTTGGAACCATTGCCAACATTGTGACAGGCCAGCAAGACGGAAAAACAACAGTGACAACGATTGGACTTCAACTGGACAATCCAACCGCTGGACAGAGATTTCGTAAGAAGATCCAAGGGCAATCGGATAACCTGGTCTACATTGAGAGAACTGAGGAGAACATGACCAAAAAAGGGGCCGTTCGAAGGCAGTTCCCAATGAAGTTGTCTTTTGCCTGCACAGCTGCCTGCACAGTGCAAGGCATGACAATGGAGTCTGCAGTGGTGTCTCTGAAGCGTGTGTTTGAGCCTGGAATGTCGTATGTTGCCCTCAGTAGGACAACCTCACTTCGAGGGCTGAACATCACAGATTTTGAGGAAAAGAAAATCTACGCTGATCCTGAAATCACAGCTGCAATGGAAAATATGAACCAAGCGTCATTCGAGTGCGCAAGACCACTCTTGCAGCATGTGAAATTGGCAGAAGGAACAGCACAAAACCTCTAAATTATTCACCACAATGCACAAGGACTTCCATCTCACATCGAGGACCTGAAATGCCACCATGAACTGGCACTTGCCGATGTGTTGTGCATAACGGAAACACATCTGTCTGGATCCTTTGTTTCCCCAACGTTCCACTTGGAAGGATACAACATGTTTGCGCGCAGCAGACAAGTGTCCTACACAAACTTTCCAGACATGGCAACAAAAGATGGTGGTGGAGTTGCAGTGTACTGCAAGAGCCACATTCAGGCAGAGGCTCGGAGGTACTTTCAAAATGTGACTGATCTCGAGTTTGTAGTCGTCAAACTTGAGGCCCCAGTCAGAGCCGTGATTGCAACTGTTTACCGACCACCACACTTCTGTCTCAAGAAGTTTCTGCCAAACTTGGAAAGCCTCTTGGACTCCTTGGACATGATGAATCACCAGCCAGTCATTGTTTGCAGAGACTTTAATGAGGACCTCCTATGCAAAGGGAAAAAGGCAATACAAGAGTTGTTTCAATCAAAAGGATATACACAACTCATCACAGCTGCAACAACGGAAAACAGGACACTTCTCGACCACATTTACATGTCTCAACCACATACCTGCGTCCAATCGGGTGTACTGCAAACGTACTACAGTTATCAGAGCCGGCCCAAGAGATAAGCGAACTATGCGGCCGCGCCACCGGAGGGCCCCCAAGAGCACCAAAAGATCACGATAATATATCTTTTTTTTTTTTTTAATAAAAAAAAATATATATCATTGAATAATACAAACGAGATGGTATTACACATGTAAATGCGATTTGCATTTTATTTTCATAATTCGCAAAATATTCTCAAAATCAATTCCTGCTGTTGGCTGCTACCGCCTTTGGGCAGGCAGGCAGATATCATGCACCGCTGGCGTGGTTGTCGCCTCAGTCATCATGTGAAACGTGAAGTTCAAGTCCGTTATTCGCAATGTCTCAAAAAAGGAGCTATCCCTCTGGAGCGGAAAAAAGAAAAAAAAAGAAGCTGGAAGACGACAAAAAACAGCAAGATAAAGGTAGGTTTTAATGTTCAATATGACAATATTTGTCATCAATAACCTAGCCTTCAGTTTATGTTCTGGATAGGTTAGCTGCGGTTAGCTGGCTGGCTAGCTAAGAAAATGAGCCCTGTAGTTAACATCAGGTAGGCTACCAAATCAAAACGAAATGTAATCTGTTGAAATATATACTAATGTGTAAAAAAAAAAAATCGATGCTAGGATGTAGCCAGAGCCAGAGGGTTGAAGCGGATCTAGCCTGACCTATCGACAGGATTGTACTGTAGCCTTGCAAGGTGTAATGTAGCACGGAGGTTAGAAATAACGTTTTATTTTCCTCCATGGAATGGCGCAGTAGGTAGCCTAAGCCTAATGTTGTGATATATTGAAAATATGCCTCAGTTTACTAGTTAGTTAGGTTGCTAACGTTTTACTAGTTGATAGGTTGTTAAGGCTATGTTCCATTTTTAGTGAGCCTGCTCAGAATGTTCACAAAGTTGGCATTAAAATCTGAATTCTGTCTCGTGCATTTAAAGACGTTTACCTCACAATGGTGTACCATTCGCTACCTTTGATAAATTCGCTAGAAGTGCTCCATTCGCTACAACTGTTGATGGAAAACTATCTAGCGCAGTAGAAATAAAACAACCTAATTAAATAAATAATTCCATCACACCAACTAGGCTTCTGACAGATTTTCATTGTAATCAGTCTTGTGCAAAGAAATGTCCTATTTAGTCCTATTAGTCTTATAAAATTGGACTTTTGGTCACCAGAAAGGTGTGCAGCTCCCTGTCTGTATGAGTAAAGATAGTAAATTAAAGTAAGTTATCTTAAGGTCTCTGTGCTTGTTTAAACTTTTGCAGGGGCATTGTTGAAGTTTTTTGGAGCGCCTGCCCAACCCACTGCCGGTGCCTCCACAGTGGATGACAATACAGCGAGTGAGTACTGACCAGAGATTGCCCCCAGATCATCCACATTTTTTTGGATTTTGGTAGTTGTATGTTTGTAAAACATATAGTTTTATTTTGAATTATTTTGAAACATTTAACATGGTGAGTTTATTTTAGGCCTATTTGTTTTCTCACAACAGGTTCATCCTCTGTAGGGCTGCCGGCACCTGAGAGTGAAGAGCGGTCACCAGAACGTGAGGATCAGTATCCAGAGTCTGAACGTGAGGATCAGCCACCAGAACCTGAGGAGCAGTCACGAGAACCTGAAAGTGAGGAGCAGCCACCAGAACTGGAAAGCGTGCAGCAGTCACCAGGTCAGTTTACACGAGTCAGTTACACAGGTTAAGTTTACTTTGAAATATGCTGAGATGAATTGTAATTGTAATTTCCATACAGGTCCGTCTGCTTCTGGCGTTGATGTCACATCTCCACATTCCAGTCATCAACATGGATCAGCACCTCCAGTTGACCCAGCTGAGTGGTCTCCTGTACTGACTCAGAATGAACTGATTTAGTAAGCAGAGGACCACTGCCTGTAAGTGAAACCTTCACATTTCCAAAGAAATCTGACGGACGAAGCTTTCATTACCACTATACAGATAGGCAGTTGGTAAATGGGGAAAAAATTAAACGAAGTTGGCTCACCTATTCAAAAACAAAAGATGCAGTCTACTGCTTCTGTTGTAAGCTGTTTTCTAGAAAGTCAATGAAACTGGCAACAGAGGGACTGCGTGACTGGGTCAATATAGGTGTACTGCTCAAACAACATGAGACTTCCTCAGATCATTGTAATAATATGGTGAAATGGAAAGAATTTGCTCTGCGTCTTTCTAAGGGGAAGACAATTGACTCCACAGAAATGGCCCTCTTAGAGGCAGAGAAAAACCGTTGGAGAGATGTTCTCACTCGTTTAATAAGTATCATTCTGTCTCTGGCAGAGAGGAATCTTGCTTTCAGGGGGTCTGCAGACACATTGCATGCAGATAATAATGGACACTTCTTGAAAGAAGTGGAATTGATGGCCAAATATGACTCAGTTATGAAAGAGCACGTAAGACGTATTGACAGTGGAGCAGAGCATATTACATACTTGGGTAAAACCATTCAGAATGAGTTAATAGGCTGTATCAGTAACAAAATACTGGGGAAAATGGTGGCAGAAATTAAGGAGTCCAAATATTATGCAATAATATTGGATTGTACTCCAGACATTAGTCACAAAGAGCAGATGTCTGTGATTGTGCGTACAGTGAGTCTTAGGACACCTGAGGTAAAGGAGTATTTTTGGGGATTTTTGATAGCTCCTCAATCTACTGGCTTGGGTTTGTCAACGCTCATCCTTAACAGGCTTGAGGAATTGAACATTCCTTTTCAGGACTGCAGGGGACAGTCCTATGATAATGGGGCAAACATGAAGGGAAAGAACAAAGGTGTGCAAGCTAGGTTGTTAGCAAAAAATCCACAAGCGTTTTATGTGCCTTGCGGCACACATACCCTGAATCTGATGGTCTCAGATGCAGCTAAAACATCAAAGGATGCCACCTGTTTTTTCGGCAATGTCGAGAAAATGTACAAACTTTTCTCAGGTTCTACTCAAAGGTGGGCCATTTTACAGAAATATGTACGCGATGGGAAAGTCGCATTAACAGCATTGAACCTTTACGTTATCAGGCAGATAAGGTGAGAGAAGCCTTGTTAGAGGTCAGGGAAAATGCTAATGACCCCACAGTGCAAGTTGAGGCCCATTCCCTTGCTGAAGAAGTAGGTTCATTTAGATTTCAAATATGCTGTGTGGTCTGGTATGACATTCTTTCAAGAATTAACATCACAAGCAAGCTTCTTCAGTCTGTTAACATGCAACTTGATGTTGCAGTGAGTCTCATCCAGAAAAGTAAGGATCATTTGATCAGTTACAGGACAACTGGCTTCAATGATGCACAGGTCTCTGCAAAAGAGATTTGTGAGGAAATGAATACTGAGCCAGCGCTGAAGGAGAAGAGGTTAAGGTCCACAAAAAGGCAGTTTGCCTATGAGGCACCAGATGAGCCAATAGCTAATGCAATGGAGAGACTGGAAGTGTCGTTTTTTAATGCAGTGGTAGACTGTGGCATTCAGTCTTTGGAGGACCGCTTTGAGTCTCTGGGGCAAGTTAGAGACAACTTTGGTGTGCTTTTCAACTTTAGTGAGCTTGATGTGCAGACATTGAGGGACCAGTGTAAAGTGCTTGAGGTCAGACTTACATGTGGAGAAGAGTCAGATATTGATGGTAGTGCACTAGCTACAGAAATTGAGAGTCTTCCAGATCTTCCCCAAGCAAAGATGACAGCATTTGAGCTTCTTACTTACCTCTCTCAAAATGACATTTGTGAGTTGTTCCCAAATCTTTGGATAGCTCTCAGGATAGCCTGCACACTCCCTGTAACAGTTGCTTCTGCAGAACGGAGCTTTTCCAAACTCAAATTGATAAAAACCTACATGAGATCTACCATGGCACAGGAAAGACTCAGTGGGCTTGCACTTATCAGTGTCAACCCCAAAGTTGCCCGTGACATCTCTTACAATGATGTCATAAATGACTTTGCATCCAGAAAAGCGAGGAAGCAAAGATTCTGAATGTCAGAGGGGGCTAAGGTAGAGGAAGGATCTTTGGTCTGGATAGAGTAGGCGCAGTGTATTTTACGCTTGATAAAATGAAAAGTGTAAATATCTGAACATCAGTTTATTTTAGGCTTTATACATCGCTTTCAAAAAAGAATTATTCATTTTAATTGTTCAACTGCAGTTATGTTGTGCATTTCTCTATTCATTTTGTGTTTTAATTTATTTATATTTAAGTGTTTTATTTTAATTTATTTTTTATTACAATTATTTATTGTTATGTAAGAAGATAATTTTGCACGTCTGTTCAGAATTTGAAAAGCGAGGAAGCAAAGATTCTGAATGTCAGAGGGGGCTAAGGTAGAGGAAGGATCTTTGGTCTGGATAGAGTAGGCGCAGTGTATTTTACGCTTCACAAAATGAAAAGTGTAAATATCTGAACATCAGTGGTTTATTTTAGGCTTTACACATCGCTTTCAAAAAAGAATTGTTCATTTTAATTGTTCAACTGCTGTTATGTTGTGCATTTCTCTATTCATTTTGTGTTTTAATTTATTTATATTTAAGTGTTTTATTTTATTTTTTATTACAATTATTTATTGTTATGTAAGAAGATAATTTTGCACGTCTGTTCAGAATTTGAAAAGCGAAATAAATTAAACTGATTTATTTGTTACTGTAAATGCATTGTCTTGTCTGCTGATGTTACTTTCAAATAGTGAAATTAATATTGCACATTTACACCCCACTGTATTTAAAAGTGCAAAATAATTAGAACATTTTTGTGAGTTTGCTACTCTGGTAATATTAAAAACAACAGCCAGAATGACACCGGTATGATGTAAGTATATTACAAATTATGATAATGATAATGGGTATGTTACACACACGGTGTAGCCTATGGAATGATGAAGCATCTGGTGCTGAGGTGGTAGTATGGGGGGCCCCAAATGAAATTTCGCTTAGGGCCCCATAAAGGCTTGGGCCGGCCCTGAAGCTACCGT
Source organism: Merluccius polli (assembly GCA_030340625.1). Taxonomy (NCBI): domain Eukaryota; kingdom Metazoa; phylum Chordata; class Actinopteri; order Gadiformes; family Merlucciidae; genus Merluccius; species Merluccius polli. The sequence goes on from JAOPHQ010002298.1 coordinate 129,912, forward strand.
TTCTGTGCACACCGATAAAATATCCGACATTGAAACCTCTCTGACGGACGTGGATGGGCGAGTAGGTGAGCTTGAAACTTGCTACGCTGCTTTGCAAGATGAGAACTCCAAGATGTACGCTAAATTAGACTCCCTGGAAAACTTCTCCAGGAGGAATAATATAAGAGTTAAGGGTTTGGAGGAGAAAGTCGAAGGAAACCACCCCACTGCTTTTATGGAAAAGTTCCTGATCGAGGTTTTTGGAGAGGACAGTTTCACTCGCCCGCCTGTGGTTGATCATGCCCACCGCACTTTAAGACCACCGCAGCCGACTGGTCCCCCGTGGGCGATGGTGGTCCGGATGCACTACTACCAGACGAAGGAGCAGATTCTACGGATGTCGTACGAGAGAGGCCAGCTGACCTACCGAGGAGCAAAGATCAGCTTTTACCCCGACCTCAGCGCTGATTTACTACGCCGGAGAGCCGCTTTTCTTCCAGTCAAAAAGCAGCTGAGAGAGGCAGGAGTGAAATACTCCCTACTGTTGCGAATAAATAATAACATGTATCAGCAGGCTGTAATATCTACACATAGCCACAAAGGAGTAGAAATAAATATACAAGTTGTATTAACTGCACCTCAACACTAGGTGGCGGCATACATAATACACTGGGGGCGGGCGCTCAACACTAGCCATTATGCGTCATAGAGGCCACGCCTGCCCGGTTACTACCGGGCAACACATCCGGGGGAGGTCAGAAACCCCCAGGCAGTAGTGGTGGATTTTCTCGTTCGTTTGCGCGAATCGGTTCGCGTCGTTCAGTTCGCCACAGAGAGTCGTTCGTTCGTTCGTTCGTGTTTCCGGTAGCGCTGAATCATTCACTGACTCGTTCAGTCGCTCAGTCGTTCACTTAGCTCCTCCCTCGTTCGCGAATCGCGAACGACTCGGCGAACGGCGAATGCCAGCCGAGTCGGTCAGACTCGGCTCCTCCTCGTTCACGAATCAATGCAGCTGAGTCGGTCTCGGACTCCCTCGTTCTTCTCATTTACTAACTAATCACGAAATCACGATTCACAATCGTGCAATGGTGCAAATGATGGTGTTAATAAATGTGTTAATAGCAAATACAACATTGTGTCTGGTTGAATATGTTAACATATGTATTTAATTTGAGTTCAACAGATTTATTTAATGTATGCATAATGACATGTCAGGATCAAAATGCCCCGTTCCCCCAATTCAAGGTAAAGTTAGACAAACCAAACGCAGCGGGATGTGTGTGTGTGTGTGTGTGTGGGGGGGGGGGGGGGGGCGTAGTAGATTATTGGATGTATATCAGCAAGATAATAGACTTGATTTAGCAATGATGAGTTTTAAAGTTAATGATGTACAGTTGTGTTTATTCTGGGCATATTTTATTTACTATTGTGAAGATGGCCATTGGCCACCCCCACTTAAGACCAAGATCCACCAAGGTGGGGGTCCCGGCCGGGTCGCGTGCGTGAGAAGGAAGCATGAAAGAACGAGACAGATTGACGAGACATTCAAATATTTTATTAATCTGGCATGACAGAAAATACAAAGACAGCATGTATTTACCATTTCACTGATATGTAAATGTAAAAGGCAATATTCAAATGTGAAAGTGGTATTGTTAATGTGTCAACCATTCGAAAGCGTCCTGGACTCACAGACAGACAAACAACATACATTGGCTGGCTCTCGTGATGACGAGTCGTGAGTGACGTCTCAGTCCTCGAGTCAATCAGTCAGCGAACGACTCGCGAATCAGCGGCGCGGCGAATCAGCGCGTCAGAGAGACTCAGCGAACGAGACGAACGACGCGGCGAACGAGGTCAGTTCGTTCACTTTAAAGAGTCGTTCGTTCGAACTGGTTCGTTCGCGAACGACCCATCACTACCAGGCAGCGCATCGGGACGGATGCAAAGCGAGGGGGCTCTCCACGCGGTGTGACTTTTACTATACCCCTCCATTGTTACGTAGATATAACTAAAGCTAAACAAATAAAGTGAGTTAAAGCGTTCCTGTTGTCGGCGGCCTTCTTCCTCAATGAACACCTCACACTACTACACCCTGCAACGCTCCGGTTCGTTTTCAACGGGAAGAAGCAGGAATTCGCTGACCCCTCCGAGGCGGCTGCTTTTGCCAAGTCCAATATTCCTACGGTGGGCATGGCGAGCAACAACGGGGAGTGATGGTATGTGGGACTTCAACCTTATGTTGTAATTGACTGTGATCTTCCTACCCAAACTAACTTGTGGTTATAACGTTTCTAGTCTACTTCAACGTTAATCCGGTGCTATTGAATAGTACACGTTGCCAATGTTTACAGTTTGTGATGCTATATTTGAATAGCCTTACTTTTTTCTTTTAATGTATTGGTTTGGTAGAAGCTGCCCGGGCAGGTCACGGCAGACAATAAGTTTGAAGGGGAAAAAAGTGGACATGGTTGAAACTAAGTGTGTACTAAATGACAATATTGAGTGGTTTTAAGTTTATTTACCCTCTGTCTAGTGAGGAGAGTTAAGGTGTAAGCATTGTTGAGCTAAGATACACCTCTTGTGCATGTGTGTTTTCTGGGGTTTTAGGGCACTTAGTTTGGGTAAGTGCTGGGGAGGGGGGGTGGGCATACTCTTGAGTCATTATAATGTATATTATACAATTATTATTTATTTATTTTTGCTCTTTCTTCCTTATATTACTCTATTGACATACACTTATCGCTACTATCATTATTACTGTGATTAAAAAGTATGAGCTCAGTTAAGATGAGTGGCAGAAAAGTTAAGTTCATCTCTTGGAACGTAAAAGCACTGAACCATCCTGTAAAGAGGAATAAAGTGTTAGCATATTTAGGTCAACTTGGTGTAGGAATAGCTTTCCTCCAAGAGACTCATTTATGTAGGGCAGATGTTATGAGAATTCAGAGGAGTTGGGTGGGTAAAGTCTTCCATTCTAAGTTCAATTCTAAGGCTAGGGGCACTGGCGTAACAACATGATAATAGGCCCCGGTGCAAATATTTTTTTTGGGCCCCCGCGGTTGTTGACGGGGGGGGGGGGGCATGTTCATTATTGTTACCGGTCAGCTTTTAAGTAAGCCTGTCATCCTTGCTAGTGTGTATGCTCCCAACTGGGATGACTGTAACTTTATTAACAATTTTTTCTCTACTATCCCTGATAATATAAAAAAAAATAATCGTCAGTTGATTATTGGGGGGGACTTCAATTGTGTGCTCTGCCCCGGTCTGGACCGCTCATCACCCAACCCCTCCCCCCTTTCCAAAACTGCTGCAGCTATTAATACCTTTATGGATCAGTATGGTATGGTTGACCCTTGGCGCTTTCATTTCCCTAAGTTCCCTAAGTAGGGCTTTTTCTTTCTTTTCGCCAGTCCACCATACGTTTTCTAGAATCGACTTCTTTATTTTAGATTTTAGGCTTTTACCCCTTTCCACCCCACCTATTTATCACGGTATAGTTATATCCGATCATGCCCCCCTTTCTTTTGAACTGAATTTTCCTGATCAACCTGCCCTATATAAATCATGGCGCTTGAACCCTCTTTTGCTCTCCGAGGGTGCATTTGTGACTTTCATTCAAAAACAAATTAGGACTTTTATTGAAACAAATGCCTCTCCGGAAGTATCTCATAGTACCATATGGGAAACACTAAAAGCTTACCTACGCGGCCAAATTATTGGATATGCTTTATATATACTAAAAAAGCTAGGATGGCTAAATTAGAAGATCTGTCTGACCAGATTTTGAAGCTAGACAACCAATATGTCTCAGCACCCACTGCTGAACTCTACCGACAACGGATTCGTCTACAGACAGAGTTTGATTTAGCTTCCACTTCAAAAGCGGAACAGTTGTTATTGAAATCTCGACATACATTTTATGAGTTTGGCGACAAGGCAGGCAAGCTTCTCGCTCACCAAGCCCGCCAGGCTGCCGCCTCGCACCAGATTATCCAAGTTAAGACCACCTCGGGTGTGGTAACCACAGACCACAAGGAGATCAATGATTCTTTTGTGTCATTTTATACCAATCTATACACTTCCGATTGTGACAATAGCGCTTCCGATTCTTTTTTTTACAATTTGACACTGCCATCCCTTGTTGACTCTCAGAAAAGTGACCTGGTCCGGGGGATTTCCCAGATTGCATACTTAAAATGGAATCTGAAATTTCCTTTAACGTCAGAGGGGAACTCTGACGTCAGTGGAGTTTTTTAAAACATTTGCCAAGGATTTATCCCCATTAATGCTGTCTATGTTTAATGAATCATATTCATCTGGTCATCTCCCTGAAACCTTGAATCAGGCCTTTATTTGTCTCCTACACAAAAAGGGCAAAGATCCTTTGTGTTGTCAGTCTTACAGACCAATTTCCCTTTTAAATTTAGATTATAAAATCCTGGCCAAGACTCTCGCTAGGCGGCTCGAAAACGTTCTCCCGGATTTGGTGCTGTCTGACCAAACCGGATTTATTCGTAGCAGACACTCATTTTCTAATATTCGGAGGCTTTTTGATATTATTTACACTCCCACCCGGTCTGAAGTCCCTGAATGTGTAATAAGCTTAGATGCAGAGAAAGCTTTCGACCGGGTGGAGTGGGAATATTTATTCATGGCAATGAGGAAATTTGGCTTTGGCAAGGATTTCATTTCTTGGGTTGAACTGTTATATGCCTCTCCCTTAGCTTCCGTTAATACAAATAATTTACAATCAAAATATTTTGCACTATATAGAGGCACGAGACAGGGTTGCCCACTGAGCCCTCTTCTATTTGCCTTGGCAATAGAACCCTTTGCTGCTTCCCTACGTCAGTGCCAGGCAATTGAGGGGATAACCCGAGGGAATACTACACACAAACTTTCTCTGTACGCCGATGATCTTCTTCTGTATATTGCTGACCCAGTCTCATCATTGCCGCATGTTCTGTCAACATTAGAACAATTTGGAAAGTTTTCAGGTTACAAATTGAATTTACAAAAAAGCAAATTCTATCCCATTAATTCATCAGCTCTAAATATACCTTCTGCTGTTTTTCCATTCAAGAGAGCGCCCTCTCATTTTACATACCTTGGGGTAGTGGTACCACGCTCCTTCCATAAGCTATATAAACTCAATTTTACACCATTACTCGATCGGTGCAAGCAGGATATATGTCGGTGGCGTGCATTGCCTCTTTCGTTGGCTGGCCGGATTAATCTAATAAAGATGAACATCCTCCCCAGGTTTCTTTACTTATTTCAATGTATTCCGATTTTTATTCCAAAGAAACATTTTTTGACAATGGATCAAGTCTTAAGTGCTTTCATATGGGATGGTAAGATCCCTCGTATTCGTAAATCTTTTTTACAAAGACCGAAAAAATTGGGAGGGATGGCAATGCCTAATTTCCTTTATTATTACTGGGCTAGCAATATACAAAAGGTTATGATATGGGCTAAGTGTGGTCCCGGTGTGGAAGCTCCTGCTTGGGTTGAATTGGAATCTTTGAGAACCCCGTAGTTGCCCATACCATAAAGATCTGGGTTCAATTTCGGAAACATTTTGGATTGCAAAGCGCTTCACTACAGGCTCCTATCCTTTCAAACCATCTTTTCACCCCCTCCATGTCAGATCTGGCGTTCCGGGCCTGGCATGGCAATGGAATTAAGCTTGTTCAAGATTTATATCTAAACAAGATATTTGCGTCCTTTAGGCAACTTTCAGAGAAGTACTTATTGCCCCGTTCCCATATGTTTCGGTATCTGCAGATTAGACACTTTGTTCAAAGTGGTTATCATCCCTTCCCTGCTAAACCACCAAACACACCTATTGATATCCTTTTAGCAGTGGACACTGATCTCAAGGGCGCCATCTCCTGGATTTATGGGATAATTGATGCTATCAATCCTCAAACTCTGATAAATTTAAAATTGATTTGGGAACATGATTTAGGTTTGTCATTTGAAGATGATCAGTGGGCTTTAATCCTCCTCATCTCCCTGTGCCAGGCACGGTCTAATTCAGTTTAAGATACTTCATCGTCTTCACCTCACTAAAGAGAAACTAGCAAAGATATATCCAAACACCGATCTCACGTGTGAGCGATGTAAATCTTCTACCGCCACCTGGTTACATATGTTTTGGTCATGCCAGCGGCTTCTGACGTTTTGGGAAAAGATCTTTGGCTCTCTTAGCGACATTTACAGTATTAAAATTAGTCCTCAACCCATCATTGCTCTTTTTGGGGTGATGCCCAGAGATACAACATGGCCGGCTGGGTTGCATGATGTGGTTGCATTTACAACTTTGCTAGCTCGCCGCCTTATACTTCTCAACTGGAAGAGACCAGTCCCACCATCTCATACTAGATGGCTAAAAGAGATCATGTTCTATTTAAAGCTTGAAAAGATCAAATTCACATTGAGGGGAGCTGCAAATAAATTTGAAAAAGTATGGATGCCTTTTCTCACGTATTTTGACAACATTACCCAAATTACAGACTGGGTGGATTCGTAATGTATAGAGTAGTGCCATGAGTGTGTATCCCTTGTCAGAAAGAGTGGTTTCAATTTTATTTTATTTATTATTATTATTATTATTATTGTTATTATTATTATTATTATTATTTATTATATATATATATATATATATATATATTTTTTTTTAATGGTATTTCAGTATTTACTTATTGTATTATTACTTTTGTTATACTTATATATTCCTGTGCTATTACAATTATTACTATTGTACTTTTTTAAAAATTATTATTATTATTAGAATCATTATTATTATTATTTTTGTAATTTTTTTGGGATGTTATTTATATGCATTTAATTGTACATCAAGAGGGGGGGGTGGGGTGGGGAGATATTGATATATTTCAAGGTTGATTTTGTAATAGTTTTTATAATGTAAAAACTCAATAAAAAGAAGTTTTAAAAAAACCAAAAAACAGTCTGCTCATTTTCTTTTGTTACCTCAGACATTTTAATGCTACGATGATAGCCGTGATTGTATGAACTGACAAAGTCTTGCAGAATGTCGACATAACGTCTGGAGTTGTTGGCTGTTAAATATCTCCACATTTTGGTTTTCAGAGTCCTGTTGAAACGCTCGACAATACATGCTTTAGTCTCGTTGGTTGTGGTAAAATGTAGCATTTTATATTCTTTGACTAATGCTTTAAATTCCCTGTTTAAGAATTCCGTCCCTTTATCCGTCTGTAATTTCCGAGGTTTTCTACCCTCATCTAGAATATCTTTAAACGCCTCTGTAACACATCTACCGCTTTTATTTTTCAGACAACACACCCAAGCATATTTTGAAAACATATCGATACACGTTAATAAATAACGTACCCCATCATTTTCTGAGGAATAAGACGACATATCCACTAGATCTGCCAATCTATTTTGTTTACTAAAATCCTATTTCTCTTAAAATGTATGGGTGCCATTTTGTGAAGAGTGTAAACATCTTGTTTTAAAAGCCAATTTTCTATATCAGAATCACTGCAACGAACACCTGTATTTTCAAACACTGCCTGTTTAAGCCTTTGTATACCGCCATATCCTCCTGCGTTCTTTGGGTCATAGTATATCTTTTTCATAACTTTCTCCATCACTGTCGTCATAAGAATGAACACTCATTGTCTGCGTTTAGAGATTTTCATTTGACACATCGGACAGGGTTTTTTCATGTAAAACAACCATACATATTTTAAGAAGAAGCGTATTTTAAAAACTCAAAACAGGTGTCAGGATTTTTACAAAGGAGTAATGTCACGATATCGTACATAACATTTTTAACATTCACATACTGTTTCCTGTTTAACATTGCAGCACATAAATCTATGCTATAGGTACTAGTGGTGTGCGATACTGCATATTTTGGTATCGATCCGATACCCAATAAATACGGGCCAGTATTGCCGATATCGATACCGATACCGATACTTTTCAATAAATAAGGTGGATGCGTCATTGAATTGCTAAATCTCAATTAATTTTCATGACCTTAAGTGTTTTTGTGATGTTTCCTTTTTTATTATTAAATAGTTAAAACCTAGGACAGAATGAGAACAAAGTTTATAATTAAATAGAAAATGCTTTATTATCAAGTGTTTTGCTTTGCGTCACGTGACTCGCGTGACGGCGCAACATCTAAACACAAGAGGGGGGGGGGGAGCAAAGTGTGCCTGCTCTGTGCTGACATAGGAGCGGCGAGTCCGGTGACCTGGCTGTTTCCTCTTTGCCGAAACCGCAGCATTGCAAACAAGAGCCTTAAAGTAAAGAATCGATCCCAACAGGCTAGTATCGATCCGATACCGATACCGACTTGGTATCGATACTATCGATATTTGGATCGATCCGCCCACCACTAATAGGTACAGAATGCGGCTACATGACCGCTGTGAAATTCGTCATTGTTTAAAGGAAAACATTTTAAAACGTTAGCAAGAATAGATTTTATGTAAAAGTCCTTATCGTATGAAGTCAGTTTGTTGAAATCGTTAACAAGATTGTATTTCACATCTACATATTTGACAGCAGCTGCATGCACCTTTGAATACCAGTCATCTGCCTGTTGTCTAACACAGTCTTTTTGTATTTTAAATTCTGGAACCTTTACAACTTTATCAACAGCATCACACAACAAGGTATTCAATTTGTACATAGTGTACTGCATCTTCACATAGTTTATCGCACTAGAGACGTTCCCCATTATCAAGGATGTTTTCCACTCCAAATCTTCAGAGATTCTTGAACCACAGTATTCAGTTTCTCGCCCCCGCTTGTTAACTCTTTCAGGCTTCTACTGAGAAACGGTGTCAGCAGCCACTTCATCAAAACATCTTCCGCAATGTCTTGTGTGTTAGGCGATGGCAGCCCGAGACAATATAATACAAATGATTTCGCAGTTGCATAATTATGGTTAATAATCTCCCTTTTAATTTCTTCCACATGCCCTTCAAGACAAAGTCAGGGGAGTATATCAAAGCATGAACGACAATGTTCTCTGTACAGATCATCCAGATATATATAATATACACAGTCTCTTACAGCGTTTTTCTGAAAAAAATGCATGTAGATAGTAGGGATGAGCGAGTACAGCATTATCTGTATCTGTATCTGTTAACCATATGAATTATCTGTATCTGTATCTGTACTCGGAGTGGGCAGGGCCTAACCAGGAAGTGGGCGGGATTTAACCCGGAAATGGGTCGGGTTGTCTTGAAATGAGCGAGGTTTTAACCGGTATGTTATTTTAAGCATGCAATTGATATGGGTTGATCAGACATTGTTATTTATTGCTGATTAGAAAACTATTTAGCATCATCATTGAAAAAAAAACAAAAAAAACTCTGACGACCGGCAGGGAGAGGGAGAGAGAGAGAGTGTGTGTGTGCAGCAGGGGTTGAAACTAAAATTTTGGCTTACCAGACAACTGGCGAGTAGATGACAATTTTTACTAGACAAACAGATTTTTTACCAGACAAAAATAGGGGCGCTGCGCGATTGTTGACCGGGGGGGGGGGGGGGGGGGGGGGGGGGGCGATTGTTGCGATTGTTGACCGGGGGGGGGGGTGCTGACTGAGTAGTGATGGATTTCATGATTCGTTTGCGCGAATCAGTTCGCGTCGTTCAGTTCGCCATAAAGAGTCGTTTGTTCGTTCGTTCGTTCAGTCGTGTTTCCGGTAGCGGTGAATCATTCACTGAGTCGTTCAGACTCAGCTCCTCCCTCCGCCCCTCGTTCTCATTCGCGAACGGCGAATGCCAGCCGAGTCGAATGCAGTTAAGTTACCATTCAGAGATCAAGTTACAGTTCAACTCCGACAAACCAACTGGGGGAGGTGATGGTGTTAATAAATGTGTGAATAATAGCAAATACAACATTGTGTCTGGTTGAATATGTTAACATATGTATTTAATTTGAGTTCAACAGATTTATTTAATGTATGCATGACATGTCAGGATCAAAATGCCCCATTCCCCCAATTCAAGGTAAAGTTAGACAAACCAAACGCAGCGGGATGCGGGGGGGGGCGTAGTAGATTATTGGATGTTTAATATATCAGCAAGATAATAGACTTGATTTAGCAATGATGAGTTTTAAAGTTAATGATGTACAGTTGTGTTTATTCTGGGCATATTTTATTTACTATTGTGAAGATGGCCATTGGCCACCCCCACTCAAGACCAAGATCCACCAAGGTGGGGGTCCCAGCTGGGTCGCGTGCAACGAGACAGATTGACGAGACATTCAAATAGTTTATTAATCTGGCATGACACAGAAAATACAAAGACAGCATGCATTTACCATTTCACTGATATTTAAATACGATTGGCTGGCTCTCGTGAGTCGTGACGTCTCAGTCCTCGAGTCAATCACAGTCAGGGAACGACTCGCGACTCGCGAATCAGCGCCGGGAATCAGCAGCGCGTCAGAGTCTGAGCGATTGTTGACCTGGGGGGGGGGGAAGCGGGGGGGAGCTGCACGATTGTAGACGGCGGTGGGTGCTGCACGGTCGGGTCCGCGGCTAGCGGGTCCGTTGCTGGCGGGTCCGCGGCAATCGCGCCAAATTTTTAGATTACTCGCCAGAGTGGCGAGTGGTCTTCATAAATTACTCGACAAATACAAAAATTACTCGCATTTGGCGAGTAAAACAGCCTTATTTCAACCCCTGTGTGCATGTGTAGCTTGATTTCCAATATTTATACCACTACTAGCTTTATTTTTTCACGAAATACAGCAAGAAAGTGTCGGACACCGTGCGTGAAGTAAAAAAAAACTGGTTAGAGCCAGGCAGCCAGATGACGGTTAAAAAAAGAAAAAGAAAAAAAAATCTCCGACAGGCAGAGACGCAACGCGAGTCGGCACCACGTCTGAACGAACCCACGTTTACCAGAACTCTACTGTTTCATAAGTAAGTACCAACCTAAGTAATAACAAACCTGAAGCTGAAGAAACCCTAAACATTAACGGAAAACGACCCGCGAACCTGAGTGACTGAGGGGGAGACAGAGAGCTGTTCCGTGTGTGAGTGATCAGAGCGGGACACAACACATCTGCATTGTGTAGGGGAGGGGCGCTGTAGCCTATCACAGGACGCTGACACAGTCAGCTACCCAATGAGGATTTTCATTCATCCGAGCACAGATATTGACTCGTATTACTCGTATAATACTCATACTCGGCAAAAGTGCTTTATCCGTACCGGATACTCGTTTCAGGCGAGTATCCGGCTCAACTCTAGTAGATAGTATCCTATTATTACCACTATAACATCATAAACGGTGGGTTCGCGTGCCGTGTCGGTTTTAAAGTAGTCCAGTTCAAGTTGTGATTGATTGCTCACGTCTTCAGAGAAGTCCTCTTCAGGAGTAAGAAATGTTAGGTCCACCCACGAGTAGTCATGGCGTTGATTTGTATTACAATTAGACACCTCCGCATCAGACGACACATTACCTGTACAAACATATATGCTATGCATTATTATCACAATGTACTAGTATGTCTACATTCTTTACAATGTTTATATCAATGGGGACATTCATTTTCTTTATCATCATCATAATTCTCATTAAAAATCTTTGTTTTGAGGTCGTCGTAGGACTTGTACACTTTATACCATCTGAACAAAGTATCAATCCGTTCAAAAATGTCTAACGCTTTCCCCCATTCGCTCCACTTCGCTCGTAAGGGGGCAGAGCTTGCCTTCATGTGGAGTACCCTTTCGGGCCTAACAGTGTTATCCATACATTGTCTGAAAAATATGTATGATTCAGGATCGTAGACCTCCAAGTCTGTTTCCACACGATAGGTCTCTCCATATATTGATCCATTCCATTGAACAGCATACACTCCTTTCGAGTTGTTCAACTCTTTACAAATTTTGTTTCTGAAATGAGCCCAGTCTTTGGCATGAAATCGAATGTGTGGTGTTACTCCTTGCTGGAACATTTCATCAGCTTCTCTTGTGTAGAGGTAAACAGCGCCTTGATTGAACAAGTACCCCGAAACCCTACAGTCTGGCACATCCCACTCATACAAAGGGAACCTTTGTATGAGTGGGATGTAGGAGTGATCCAAAAAATGAGCTACATGCATAGGTGCCAATCTTTTCCTATTAGGCACCATGATCAGTTGAGCGTCGTCAATATTTATGCGACGTTTTGGAGTAGAGACATCAAAATGGGTACCTGCATTAGCCATGTGTAGATGGAATTCTTCTTGCATATCCTCCCAACTTTTTCAAGACCTTGATTTGCGAGTCTGTCCAGTCCAATAGTTCAGGTGATTCTTTAGCAGCAGGATGTGCACTAGAAAAAAGATTCCTGCGGGCCTGGGGTTGATTCCGGTTCTCCTTGCTGTTTTGGGGTCATGTTTCATCAAACAAATGTGTCTCTTCTAAAACAAGGAAAAAAACAAAACAAACAACCATTAATTACAGTGAATAAAGCATTACATGGACATGCCCAGAAAATGTAGCTTCCTTACCTATGAAATGCGTGCTTTTTCTTGAATTGTTGTCAGAATCCTTAGATTCCTTAGGAGATTCATTGGTCTTCAATGCGTTCAATGCTGTTTTGGATGCACTTAAAATCAGAAAGAAATACATCAAATAAAGACAGAATACACCATAATAGAACGCTAAAAGACAAAAAAAGTTTTTTTGTTTAAAACTTACCAGAGAGACATTTTCGCAGAATGTAGATGTGTTCAGTCTTACGACAGCGACAACTAGCAAGGGCTTCACTAATGGTGAGTAGTGGTGGATTTCCTCGTTCGTTTGCGCGAATCAGTTCGCGTCGTTCAGTTCGCCATGAAGAGTCGTTCGTTCGTTCGTTCAGTCGTGTTTCCGGTAGCGGTGAATCATTCAGTCGTTCAGTCGTTCGGACTCAGCTCCGCCCCTCGTTCAGTAGTTCACTAGTTCAGTCGTTCAGACTCAGCTCCGCCCCTCGTTCAGTAGTTCACTAGTTCAGTCGTTCAGACTCAGCTCCGCCCCTCGTTCGCCCCTCGCATTCGCGAACGGCGAATGCATTCGCCGTTCGCGAATGCCAGCCGAGTCTGACCGACTCGGCGCCTCCCTCGTTCACAACATTCAAACCAGAGCTATAGAGAAAACAGAGTTGCGACACGCTTTGATGTCGCCGCCAGGGCTGTCACGTGGTTCATGTAAGCCTCAATAGTTCCAAACAAACCGCAAGCTGCCATAGCGGTCATTGGCTTGCATTGACAGAGTGAGCTATTGCATGGTAAATATCACAATAAAACACACGTTTTTGCGCTATTGCATATATGTTGGCGTCAATTATGCTTTTGAGCTGTAGTACTGCATTGATTACTTTTGAATAATAATAATAATAATACACTTTTGGCGGTAGAAGTTCGTGTTAGCTTGGTTAGGTGACTTACGTGAGTGATGCTAAATTTATAAGGTTGGTTGTTCTGTATTTGCACTTAGATAAACAAGTTACCATTTAATTTGTACCATTATTATTATTGCACTCTTAGCACTTACCTGTTTTGTGAAATGTCAGCTTTTCCAAAGTACGTTTTATTAACCCTTTATTACCAAGTTTAGACTAAAGGACATTTAGTTATTTTTGTAGGACATGCATCAGAACCATGGAGATTTTAAGATGGAGCCATGTATCAGATCTATCAAACAACCACTAATTATGCTTGAATATGATCAGTCAATATCTAACTCTACAAGCAACTATTCACACTTGCAATTTATGTTAGAGCTGATGGACTGGAATAAGTATGACTGGTACAAAAGTTGTTAAATAAACAAGATTTTTATTAAAGAATTATTGAAACAAGAACAATTGTGTGTGTGTTTGTGTGTGTACAAGAAAAAGAAATTAATAGGAATAATAATAATAAATATATATTGTTATTGCCATACATAATGTAATATATAATAATTTATATTAATAAATAATAATAAGAACAACAAAAGAATAATAAGAACAAACTAGAACAATAACAGCAGTGTATGTTAACAACCAAAAACCCTTAACAAAGTGGGGCAATGAAACCATAAACACACACAGATGGCTCTGGAGAAGGGGAAAGAATGTCCTCACTGTCCTGCCCTCTCTCGGTTCAAAATGGGGGAGTATGAAAAGGCCATCAGATTTCTCCAAGAGAGCATCCATCTTTTTCATGGCCTAAAGATAGGGGTAAAGAGCAGCTGGAAGCCGGTCCAGCAGGATTGGTTATGGCCACAACAACCATACTGCAGGTCCAGGAAGATCTGTTGAGCCAGGGTCACAAATTTGTCCTCACGAGCCGGTTCACGCAGGACTGCCTGGAAAACACATTTGGATGCATACGTCAGAGAAACCCCGTGCCAACACCTGTAGAGTAGAGTTCCACTATGCCCTACGGGCTGTCACTGTTGGACAGTTCCTGTCCACAGTGCATACGGGCTCTTACCTGATGACAGCTGTGACCACCTAGCAGACTTCCTGGAGACCAGAACCATTACCAGCAGTCCTGAAGGTCTGAGAGTGGAGCAGCTGGTCGACCTGACAACACCACCCACCTTCACAAAAACAGATTCCTGTGTTCTGTACCATCTGGCTGGATACATTGTGAAGGGTGTCTTCAGCTCCATACTCTGTGAGACATGCAAGCATGCACTTGTGCAAAATGCAGATGATGCACATGAGAATGCTGTTCTGCTGCAGTTGAAAGAATTCAAACAGGGTGCACTTTATCGGCCATCTGATGAGGTCTTCACTGTCGTCCAGCACGTGGAGCAGCTGTTCCGTTCAAGGACAGATGATTCACTCATGGAGTGCACCAATGCTGTGGAACACCTGGAACAGGAGGCCATGCTTCTGGATAGCAGCCTTCCATCATGCCATGATGTTAAAAGAAAAATCATCTGCAGATATGTCAGGCTGAGGTTGAGGATTGCGGCTACGTGCATCAGGGCTGCAAGGAGAGAAGACAAAAGTAAAGGTCACCTTGGCAGCAAGAGTCAGAATAAGAAGGCCAAGAAGGCTCAACCTCCTGCACCAAAGGCCATAATATCTAGGCCACTAACAAATACCTTCCTTATTGCCATGGATGTATTTGGCCTCTCCATTCCATCTCAACCTCCCGCAACCACCAGCATCTCCCTGCAGCCATCAGTGAGACACCAGCAGCCTCCACTGCTAGCACCAGCCACTGCCAGCAGCAGACACCGCCAGCAAAGCTTTGTCCCTGTTGAATAAACAAACAAATTGTTGTTCTATTGTTGTTTTATCTGTGTCTAGTAAGATGACATTGAGAGCTTTGAAAGACGCCTCTAAATAAAATGCATTATTATTATTATTATTATTATTATTATTATTATTATTATTATTATTGTAGTAGTAGCAGTTATAGCAGCAGAAGAAGTAAAACAGCTAGCATTTAATTAATAGTAGCAGTAATAGCAGTAGCATTTTAGTATTAGTGTGAGAGTGGGGCTACATTAGCAGTAGTGGTAGTATTTTGATAATGTTTTAAAACCTAACAATCAAAACAACTTTACATAATGTCACCTGACAACAAAAGGTTAAAGGACTTTAGTGAAATTATCACGTTAATAACCTCACGTTAGCCTCCGTTACCAAGCTTTCAGTTAGGTCCTAAATCCATTTAGGGACCTAACTGACCTAACTTTACATTTTTAACATCAACATCGACATTTCATGCAAACCAAATATAAGAATAACGATGTCTAAGAGTATACCTCTGATAGCTAATGCTTAAAAATGTAAAAAACCGTTTAAAATGCTGTTATTTCATCAACTTACCAGTAATTGTTCTTGACGAGCCATTGAAGTCAACGGAGCTCCGTCCCTTGTTTGGAACTATTGGCGTCTCCATAACCCGGAAGTATCGTCCGCCATTTTTTTTCCATGGGAGTCAATGGAAGTGTCGTAACTCTGTTTTCTCTATAGCTCTGATTCAAACGAATCACGAATGCAGTTAAGTTACCATTCAGAGATGAAGTTACAGTTCAACTCCGACAAACCAACTGGGGGAGGGTGGTTGATGTTAATAAATGTGTGAATAATAGCAAATACAACATTGTGTCTGGTTGAATATGTTAACATATGTATTTAATTTGAGTTAAACTGATTTATTTAATGTATGCATAATGACATGTCAGGATCAAAATGCCCCATTCCCCCAATTCAACGTAACGTTAGACAAACCAAACGCAGCGCGATGTGTGTGTGTGTGTGTGTGTGTGTGGGGGGGGGGGGGGCGTAGTAGATTATTGGATGTTTAATATATCAGCAAGATAATAGACTTGGTAAAGTTAGACACACCAAACGCAGCGGGATGTGTGTGTGTGTGGGGGGGGCGTATTGGATGTTTAATATATCAGCAAGATAATAGACTTGATTTAGCAATGATGAGTTTTAAAGTTAATGATGTACAGTTGTGTTTATTCTGGGCATATTTGATTTACTATTGTGATGATGGCCATTGGCCACCCCCACTCAAGACCAAGATCCACCAAGGTGGGGGTCCCGGCCGGCTCGCGTGCGTGAGAAGGAAGCATGAAAGAACGAGACAGATTGACGAGACATTCAAATGTATTATTAATCTGGCATGACACAGAAAATACAAAGACAGCATGCATTTACCATTTCACTGATATTTAAATACGATTGGCTGGCTCTCGTGAGTCGTGACGTCTCAGTCCTCGAGTCAATCACAGTCAGCGAACGACTCGCGACTCAGCGCCGCGAATGGGCAGCGCGTCAGAGACTCAGCGAACGAGACGAACGACGGCGAACAAGACGAACGAGAGTGGCGAACGAGGTCACTTCGTTCACTTTAAAGAGTCGTTCGTTCGAACTAGTTCGTTCGCGAACGAGCCATCACTAATGGTGAGCACGATACTGACTGCTAAAAAGTTCTTGCCTATATAGGACTTCCCACTTTCGTACGTCATTTATGGGGAGGTATCCTCTTTTTTATTTTTTGGTCGGATTAAAGAATGTTAACACCTTTTGCTGTCCTTGTATCCTGTTCACGCATAGCCTACAGTGACTTCTTTATTCATTGATCTCTCCTGTGTTTGTTTTTTTAATTACCTTGCACAAGTAAGTTTTTAGATAACTAAAAAATAAAGACAAAATTATCCTTTTTCCTGTTAAATAAATACATTCATGGGGGAGGTTGTGACGAATGTATAACCGCATATATAACATTAAGCTGTAATATCCTCACATAGCCACAAGGGGACAGGAACAAATACATAAGCTGTAATATCTACACATAGCCACTAGGGAATAGAAACAAATATATAAGCTGTATTAACCGCACCTGGCCACCAGATGGCAGCACACATAATACACTGGGGGCGGGCGCTCAACACTAGCCAATCAGAGCATATTATGCGTCATAGAGGCCACGCCTGCCCAGGTACTACCAAACCACACAAGTGGGGGGAAGGCAGAAACCCTAGAGGCCACGTATCTGGTAGATATCTGGCTAAGGGTCGCTCCACGCATGAATTTTACAATTCCCCTCCATTTGTTTCATAGATAATAGACCTAAAGCTAAACAAATAAAGTCGGATTAAAGAATGTTAACACCTTTTGCTGTCCTTGCATCCTGTTCACGCATACAGTGACTTCTTTATTCATTGATCTCCTCTCCTGTGGTTTTTTTTAAAAATTACCTTGCACAAGTAAGTTTTTAGATAACCCAAAAATAAAGACAAAATTATCCTTTTTTCCTGTTAAATAAATAAATTAAAACAAATTCTAAATCCTGTAATGGGTCCGTGTATCTTTTGGTCATTCAATTTTCCTTTCAGAAACGGGTATTAAAAAACAGAAAACGAGTGGTTATTTGATTTTCGTTTTAAAATACAAAAATTGAAATTGAAATATAAGGCGTTTTTCTTTTTCATGGTCAAAAAGGGATGAGCGAAATTTAAAAAATGATTCGATTTTAATTTTCTATTTCATATAACAAAAAAAAAAATCACTAGAAAACAGAAACGAAAAAAAGCCTGTTTTTTCATATTCTGAGACCGGATGTTATTTACAGTAGGCTAGTAGTACCGTGACACATGGACATGGAGCAGTACGTCGTTTTCCGAAACAATAAAAGAGTGTGTCTCAGGGAAGACGACATGACAGCAGAAAAACTTAGTCGCATATTTCAGGTAGAAAAACAATAAAGCTCTGCTACAGGGCGTCAGTCTGTGATGCTAGCCTGTTAGCCAATATCATTGACATTGGCCATTGACACTCATTTGTCCTCCTTTTGAGAAAATAACAAAAAAGGTCTGCCTTTTGTCACGTTACCTTGTTAGTTTAATGCTTAATAATAATAATAATAATAATAATAATAGAAGTCCGCCTCGTCGTGACTAATAGAAGACTAATAGAAGTCCGCCTCGTCGTGGGCGATTATCACTTAAATACTGTATATATGTAACTAACGCCATTTAGACATTTAGCATTTGGAGAATTTTCTCAATCAGTATTCACTGAAGAATATTCATAGAGAAAGGTTTGTAACGTTAAGTGAACACTTTCTTGACAGGTCTCAACTCTTAGTCTGTACTTACGATGCAAATGTGGCCTTGTTTCCGGGACCATCTGGAGTGTTCAGCTCATTCGACCTTACTGCAAGAGCCCATTATGAGGTTAACGGTGAGGAGGAGGACACCTCATCATCATCATCAAGTAACACCGGCCAACGTTTTGCATTCATGCGAACACCTGCAACTGCTTCAGCCCCCCCCAGAGCCACTGTCACTAAAACCTTTCAAAGGTAACATTAGCCTAAATTGCTTGTTCAATGACGGTGATACGATTGATATTTTCAAATTTACGAATTATGGGATGGGAAGTAAAAAATAATTAGATTTCATTGCAAAACACCTCGTTAACATTTGATATGATCATATCAACTCCAGTTGCCATTATTTGTCTCCTTCATAGTTGTAGTGTAATAATAGTTAATACTACTTGTACATCATTTACATTATGCACATTTTAACATTTTTTCACTGACTTTCATAACCTCCGCCAAGGAAATGGCGATATATGGTTATTGTTGATATACAAAACACATAGGCCTATGACCATTAACCATTGCTAGGATTATGAATTCCCTGTGTGTCATAGAAATTATTTTAGTATGATATTCTTCCAGATCAGTGTACCTTGCTGAGGTGGTTGGTGGGAGGTTGAGTCCCAGCAGAATGGTGGTGGTCCGGTTTTTAGAATGTGAGGCTAACCTTCAGGGGATCATCGGAAAAGTGCAAGATGCCATTGGAAATCATGACCCCATGGTATTGACTGATGCACAGGGTAATGCAATTTTGGAGTCCGAAGGAACAACAGGTGGGTAACATTAATTTTGTTTTACTTAAGTCTTTACTTTGATTGAAAATTAGATGGCACATGATTACTCATGACTGAACCAACCACTTAAGTTGTAATGGTTTTTTCTGGTTTCCACCTCCACTCCAAAGGGTACTGGCATCACAGAGCCTACCAGATGTCACTGCAGCAATCAGAGAGCTCACCAATGTGGCTGCCATTAAAAGAGTCATACTGAGTCCTTCCCAGCTACAGACCATCAAGCAAGGGTTCCGCTGTGTTGTTTGTATGAGTAAGTATGCATTAGATAGTAATTGTCCCACATGTAAAATAATTTTGGATCAATTTTATTTGGTGTGCCAGAATTTGAGATTTCCAAATACACATACATTTTTACATTCTCTAACCAAGGTCAGCTGTGTCTCATCCACAACAATGAATTACATACTGATGCAAACCTTTGTGTAACAGCCAATGGTGTAATGATACAATAAGAAGAAATGTTTAAAAGCATTAAAGTTGTAAACTTGTTTAGTAAAAAGAACACCGTCACCCAATACATCAAGAACACTTTAAGGACAGATGGGGATACACACACACACAGAATGACAAGTTTTTCTCATTTTGTTTTTTAGATTTCATCGAGGAGCCAGTCTTCGTACAGTGTTGCCGAAGCATTATTGGCTGCAAAACATGTGTGGAACAGTGGCAGGAGACCTCTGTGCACTGTGCAAAATGTAGAGCGAACACAGCAGGCAACGACATATTTGAAGTTAATGGTCTGTCAGAGGCATTTTCTGTTCTGAGATCCCTTTTTGAAGAGGAGTAAGATTTTGCACTTTTATACTCACAAATAGGCATATTGTTTTTGCGTTTGTTTATCAATTCAAAAAATTGGTTCAGAGTTCTTGTACTATTGATGTGAATTTCTTAAAATGTTTTGGCTAGATTATGTCATATTGGTGTGAAGAAGGAAGTTGAAAATGTGACCACTGTTCTTATTGACATCACTGTTATATTAGTTATATTAACATTTGTCTTTACCAAACACCCATTGCCACCAACTTATATTTCTTGTTACTCATTTACATTCTGTAAGTTCAAACAGAGCAAATGGCCTTTCACACATTGCGCTGAGTTGTGGTTATGAGATAGAGCAATGCCTCTTTGTATGGAGCAAAGTCATTGTTCACTGCTCTAGAGAACAAATCTGAAATGTCTGAATATTTCGCTGCAAACTGATTCTCAACTGTAAGTTTGTCCTGTTCAGTTGAAAATGGATCAACTCCAAAAGCAGAATGTGTTGTCAGTGAGGATCCCAGCTGTTGTCTGTAAAGGTATGCTGCTTCAACTGAATGAGGCAACAGCTCCTGTGGGATTTTTCTGGGACACCCACTGCCAGCCAAGTCATTTGGTATACCTTTACCTGTAAAATAAAGAACATACTGTTGGTCTCAAATACTGTTGGTCTCAAAACTTATGAATGCCCGTTTTAATTAGGGACCGAGCCAGTGAAACTGGAAGGTCCCTTTTGAAATTGCTTCGTTTATTATTAGGGACCGAGCCAGTGAAACTGGAAGGTCCCTATTGAAATTGCTTCGTTTATTAGGGACCGAGCCAGTGAAACTGGAAGGTCCCTATTGAAATTGCTTCGTTTATTAGGGACCGAGCCAGTGAAACTGGAAGGTCCCTATTGAAATTGCTTCGTTTATTATTAGGGACCGAGCCAGTGAAACTGGAAGGTCCCTATTGAAATTGGTGTGTTTATTAGGGACCGAGCCAGTGAAACTGGAAGGTCCCTATTGAAATTGCTTCGTTTATTATTATTATTATTTGGCGCTTTGCCGGCGATTTGCACCATCTCAACGTATACGAAAACTCTTTTTTATTTGGCAAAGTTGTCGGGGCTGGTGAAAAATTATATATTCTATGCGTCACGTTCATGTCGCACACTTGGAAGACCACTAGGTGGCGCTATTTTTGACCAAATTCCGTAACGCTCATAACTCCTGCATACTTGGTCGCACATTCATAAACCTTATATCCACACATGCAGGAAACATTGCTGCACCTCTTCATATAGGCCACGCCCACTTCCGCCTACATTTTTTTTTCGCTAGAGCGCGAAAACTCGCAAATACTACGTCCACAGGTTCCAACTATGCGACTTTCTTTGATTCGCACGAAACTTCACAGGTAGCATCTCCAGACTGTCCCATGAAAAAAAGTAATTCAAAGTTTTTTAATATTTCAAAAAATTAAGCGCGCTATAAATATTTTAATTTGTGTAAATTTTACGTCAAAAAAGCAAGTGGACCATTTCTCCACTTTGGTATGTTTGTTCGACACCAAACTTTAGTCAATAGTTCCATATACCTCCATTAACCATCGTACACATTTTCAGACCATCGCCACTAGGTGGCGCTCTTTAAAATTAAGAAGTTTATATCTCCACATCGGCAAGTGCGATTTCAACGAAACTTGGTAGGATGGTAGCACATGGCTCCCTGAGGCTTACGTTAAAAGGAGAAAAAAATTCCGCCACTAGGTGGCGCTCTAATGTCAGCATAAATCACTGTACAAAGACCGTAATAGTTATGAATATGAAATTCACAGGACACGTGTAGACTGGTGCCCGGAGCACACTTACCAAAAATCGTGTTTGTCGTGGTTGTAGCGCCCCCTACAGGGAATTAAAAAAACAGCCCCGACACCACGTTTCACGAAAATGTATGAAACTCGGTAGGCACATGTAATGGTCCAAGACCTACAAAAAAGCCTCTTGGACCCATACCCCAAAACCCACCGGAAGTCAGATATATTAATTTTAATTTTTGTCATTTTTAAATTTTCGCCGCCTATTTGAACGAACTCCTCCCAGGGGATTTGGCGCCTGGGCTTCAAATTTTTGTTATACGTTCAGCAGGTGGAACTTGAGAAAAGTTGTGCTATTTGCGACTCTCCGTCAAATGGCGTGGCCGTGGCGGGCCGTCAAAGTAGGCCATATTCAATTCTGTGATCTTTTTTGCCGTTGTATTTGAACAAACTCCTCCCAGGGGAGTTGTCCCTTGGGCTTCAAAATTCTTCAGTTCACTCACAAGATGTTACTTGAGAAAAGTTGTGCTATTTGCGACTCTACGTCGAAGGGCGTGGCCGTGGCGTGCCGTCAAAGTTGGCCATTTTTAATTCAGTGGTATTTTTTTCCCATGTTTGGGAACTAACTCCTCCCAGGGATTTTATTTGTTCTGCTTTAAAATGTGTCAGTACAGTCAGAAGATGGTGCTGAACAAACGTTGTGCTCCTTGCGACTCTACGTCAAAGGGCGTGGCCATGGCGTTCCGTCAAAATTGGTTCTGTGGTCTTTTTTTCCAATGTTTGTGACCAAACTCCCCCCAGAGAATTTGTTTGTTCTGCTTCAAAATCCATCAGTACAGTCAGAACATGGCGGTAAACAAAGCTTGTGATATTTGCAACTCTACGTCAAAGGGCGTGTCCATGGCGTGCCGTCAAAGTTGGCCATTTTGAATTCAGTGGTCTTTTTTCCCAATGTTTGTGAACAAACTCCCCCCAGGGAATTTGTTTGTTCTGCTTCAAAATCCATCAGTCCAGTCAGAAGATGGTGCAGAACAAAAATTGTGCTCTTTGCGACTCTACGTCAAAGGGCGTGGCCATGGCGTTCCGTCAAAATTGGTTCTGTGGTCTTTTTTTCCAATGTTTGTGACCAAACTCCCCCCAGAGAATTTGTTTGTTCTGCTTCAAAATCCATCAGTGCAATCAGAACATGGTGCTAAACAAAGCTTGTGATATTTGCGACTCTACGTCAAAGGGCGTGGCCGTGGCGTTCCGTCAAAGTTGGTTCTGTGGTCTTTTTTTCCAATGTTTGTGACCAAACTCCCCCCAGAGAATTTGTTTGTTCTGCTTCAAAATCCATCAGTGCAATCAGAACATGGTGCCGAACAAACATTGTGCTCTTTGCGACTCTACGTCAAAGGGCGTGTCCATGGCGTGCCGTCAAATTTGGCCATTTTGAATGGAATGTCAAACTGATGCGATTTGTGCCATTCCCTGACCCTAATGTTAGCTACTACGCATCTCCCTGTGAACGCCCCGGTCTACCGCACACTGCATGGACCGCGTCGGACGCCAACCTGTCGCGACACTATCCACGACACGCCCCGACGGACTCGGCGAGGTCCCGCACACAGCTCCTTGGAGCTTTAATTCTTTTTATTATTATTTTTGGCGACTTTGCCGGCGATTTGCACCATCTCAACGTATATGAAAACTCTTTTTTATTTGCCAAAGTTGTCGGGCCTGGTGAAAACTTATATATTCTATGCGTCACGTTCATGTCGCACACTTGGAAGACCACTAGGTGGCGCTATTTTTGACCAAATTCCGTAATGCTCATAACTCCTGCATACTTGGTCGCACATTCATAAACCTTATATCCACACATGCAGGACACATTGCTGCACCTCCTCATATAGGCCACGCCCACTTCCGCCTACATTTTTTTTTCGCTACAGCGCGAAAACTCGCAAATACTACGTCTACAGGTTCCAAACATGCGCCTTTCTCTGATTCGCACAAAACTTCACAGGTAGCATCAACAGACTGTCCCATGAAAAAAAGTAATTGGAAGTATTTTGATATTTCAAAAATTAAGCGCGCTATAAATATTTTAATTTATGTAAATTTTACGTCAAAAAAGCAAGTGCACCATTTCTCCACTTTCGTATGTTTGTTCGACACCAAACTTTAGTCAATAGTTCCATATACCTCCATTAACCATCTAACAAATTTTCAGACCATCGCCACTAGGTGGCGCTCTTTAAAATTAAGAAGTTTATATCTCCACATCGGCAAGTGCGATTTAAACGAAACTTGGTACGATGATAGCACATGGCTCCCTGAGGCTTACGTTAAAACGAGAACAAAATTCCGCCACTAGGTGGCGCTCTAATGTCAGCATACATCACTGTACAAAGACCGTAATAGTTATGAATATGAAATTCACAGGACATGTGTAGACTAGTGCCCGGAGCTCAGGTACCAAAAATCATGTTTGTCGTGGTTGTAGCGCCCCCTACAGGAATTTTAAAAAGCAGCCCCGACACCCCGTTTCACGGATATTTATGAAACTCGGTAGGCCCATGTAACAGTCCAAGACCTACAAAAAAGCCTCTTGGACCCATACCCCAAAACCCACCGGAAGTCAGATATTTTCATTTCAATTTTTGACATTTTTCAATTTTCGCCTCCTATTTCAACGAACTCCTCCCAGGGGACTTGTCGCCTGGGCTTCAAATTTTTTTTATACGTTCAGGAGGTGGAACTTGAGAAAAGTTGTGCTATTTGCGACTCTACGTCAAAAGGCGTGGCCGTGGCGTGCCGCCAAAGTAGGCCATATTCAATTCCGTGATATTTTTTGCCGTTGTATTTGAACGAACTCCTCCCAGGGGAGTTGTCGCTTGGGCTTCAAAATTCTTCAGTACACTCACAAGATGTAACTTGAGAAAAGTTGTGCTATTTGCGACTCTACGTCGAAGGGCGTGGCCGTGGCGTGCCGTCAAAGTTGGCCATTTTTAATTCACTGGTATTTTTTTCCGATGTTTGGGAACGAACTCCTCCCAGGGATTTTATTTGTTCTGCTTTAAAATTTGTCAGTACAGTCAGAAGATGGTGCTGAACAAACATTGTGCTCCTTGCGACTCTACATCAAAGGGCGTGGCTGTGGCGTTCCGTCAAAGTTGGTTCTGTGGTCTTTTTTTCCAATGTTTGTGACCAAACTCCCCCCAGAGAATTTGTTTGTTCTGCTTCAAAATCCATCAGTGCAATCAGAACATGGTGCTAAACAAAGCTTGTGATATTTGCGACTCTACGTCAAAGGGCGTGTCCATGGCGTGCCGTCAAAGTTGGCCATTTTGAATTCAGTGGTCTTTTTTCCCAATGTTTGTGAACAAACTCCCCCCAGGGAATTTGTTTGTTCTGCTTCCAAATCCATCAGTACAGTCAGAAGATGGTGCCGAACAAACATTGTGCTCTTTGCGACTCTACGTCACAGGGCGTGTCCGTGGCGTATCGTCAAAGTTGGCCACTTTGAATGGAATGTCAAACTGATGCGATTTGTGCCATTCCCTGACCCTAATGTTGGCTACTACGAGTCTCCCTGTGAACGCCCCGGTCTACCGCACACTGCATGGACCGCGTCGGACGCCAACCTGTCGCGACACTATCCACGACACGCCCCGACGGACTCGGCGAGGTCCCGCACACAGCTCCTTGGAGCTTTAATTTATTTTAATCTTCGCAACACTGGTTTATTTCACCTGGAATTCGGTGAGCATTCCATGAGTCCACCATCCTTGTAAGACCAATCTGGCACAACTGGCCAGTCAGGTTGGACACAGTATCTCACAAGGTTGTCGTCCATGTCTAGTTCCTCTTGATCCACCAACTGCAGAAGGGCTGTCTTCAGTGGATAATTGACACGATTGTTGACCTCAGGCCAGACTCGTTCAACTATATGGTTCTGAAATTGCAACAAAGATTTGTCATAAGTCAATTCCTTCTGGTGGGTTAATGAAAAATATATATGTTACGGTCCATTAAGGAAAAATGGTCATTATGCAGAATTCCAAGTAAATCTTTAAATGTATCAACTCAGCAGTCATTATACATAATTACCAGGAAATCTGCATATAGACCACCTAAATGGGTATTATGCGCATTGACCACTGAGCTAGTAAATTGAGAGTTTTACCAGGAATTCTGCTTAAGGACCATTTTCCCAAACGGACTATAACATAAAAAAACAATGCTCATCATGTAACTACAATATAAACTTTGAATAAACTCCAGTGTGCTTCTACAGTTGTTTAATGTTGAGCTGTAACGAGATTTAATAAAGAAAGCTCTTCTTGGTCAAGGTTAATGTTATGTTTATTGATATGTTTACTCTAACATTTAGAAAACCTAGCAATAGTAAAGAAAATGTATATAATGTATCCAAGAAAACAGTATGCTGCTGAAGCAAACCCAATAAAAGTAATAATAATAAAAGCAGGCAAACAGCAAGTACTGTGTTACTGAAGCAACCACACAAACTATTAAACTGTACACTTGTGGATGAAGTCTGTAAATAAGGCCTTCTCTCCTGATTATGGCGACGAGATGACAGCTGCTCCTGCATGAAGAGTGTCAAATAAAACTCCTTGCCATGATCTACTCGCACCTGGTCCCACATACCATAGGCAAGTACTGCAGGCCTATTGGATGAAAGAATCAGTTTTAATTTGTGCCAAACTTTTCAAACTTTGTTCCAAATCAGTTATTCTCAGTATAATATGGTTCATAATAATGTAGATGTCCAGCAATTATCATTTAGTCAAATTCTATTAGGAAAGCAGTAGCCATGTGTATGCAATATGTACAACTATTTCAAAGGCTTAAGGGATAGTCTGGTATTTATTTGGGAACAATATATGTTGTTATTTCGTCGATTGCAGACTCTCTTTTTTTCTCTCATGTCTGAAAGGCATAATATAAATTGATAGGTGGTTTCAGGTCAATAAATAGAGAATAATGTCTGCAAATGACCATCGCAAAATAAATCCTTTTACCGTAAAGCAGCCTTTAAAACCAGAAAGCGACTACACTTATGTCATACCATGGTTATTACAATATCCAAAATCCCAGACTAGTCTCATATCTAGTCTAGTCTCATATCACGATGTTGATATAATATTGATATATTGGCCAACAAACACTGTCTTGAAGAAATGACAGATTATCCTTTTAGTGTCCACAACAAAACATAGGCCATTACCTGAAAACATCTTCATAGATGGCAAGGTTGTTTTTATAGGCATTGTAGAATGCAACAACCTTTTTGCTGAAGCCATCAATGGCTAAAACATGGGTGACCCCAAACATAGCCAGTTTTTCATTTTGGTCCATATGAACCTTGTGACCCATGTAGTCAGCTTGATATGGTACGGGGTTGAGATTGCGGGCACCCTAAAAGAGAGAAGAAAACAATGTAAATATTTCATTGTATACAAAATCCCATTAGTCCTATGTACACTGCATTGGTTTCAGGTTTTCTAAATGTGACAATGCCTATTTGTTTTGTCCCTCTCAAATAAATGAATAAAATAAAAATGATGGCATTTTGTCTGGTTATACTATTATAGTTTTTAATCTTATACAGGTTAAATAACTGCAACAACACACATTAGCTCATAGTTACACAGAAATTCCACAAGATTGATGATGTAAAATATTATGGCTGAGACAGTAGCATACCTGACGTCTTGCTTCATGGTAAGGCTGATGCATAGTTCTGAGCACTGATCCAATTTGTGTCTCTGCTTCATGCACTCCTTTCATAGCGAGATACCCCTTTATCATCCTTCTTCCATATGTAGGTCCTGTCTAGAAAATAACAAATTAACATGATTCCCATATTCCAAAATCATATCAGCTGATATATGTTTATCATGCAATTAATGCAGAGTGCATGCATTTGGGTGTTTATGTTATGGGATTTGTCACTGCTGTGAGGTGTATGTTTACTGTGATTACTTACAAATAGCCTATGGTCGGCTGAGGCTATTTATTTTTTATTTATTTACTATTTGTTATTTATAATCATGATAAATCATGATGAACTTGCTAAGGGATCCCTTTAGAGATGCAGGACATAGACGTCTATGCATGTACTCTCTTTCTCTTTCTCTCTCTCTCTCTCTCTCTCTCTCTCTCTCTCTCTCTCTCTCTCACACATTAGTTACATTCCCCTCTTTATTTTAACTCTTCCCCTACCTGGTATGTCATATTTGTTTATTCTATTTCTTTGAATGTGATGCTGACCCAGGAGACTTAATGTTGACATCTAGGTTACATGGTGTGAATTATTGAATGGTAGTATTCTGCCCCTAGTTTGCAGTGTGAACACGCCCTAGTGGCCGAGTGTGGTAGTGAACCCTGCTATTCATATAGCCCTTTTTTCTGTGTGATATCCCTCACCTGAGTGACGGTTGCTGTGTAACCACGTATGGTGGAAGGTTGTATTCCGCCCCCAGTTTGCTGTGTGAACACGCCCTAGTGGCTGAGTGTGGTAGTGAACCCTATACTTGTATAGCCCTTTGCTGTGTAGTATCCCTCACCTGAGTGACGTTTACCGTGTGACCACCTATGGCGGAATATTTACCACCAAGTATTTCTACTGTGTTGTAGTAGCCTCCCTGGGTCGGCCCGTAGCCCCAGGTATGTTCGTTTATGTTTTCTTTTGTTGATTTGTCTTTTTTTGTATGACTCAGTCTGACACTGTATGCCTGCCTTTCCGGCAAGTCCCATGGACTAGAAAATAAAATAAAACAAAACTTGATTATAACAGCCTGTGTTTGTATCCATTTAATTGGATAACCTGTGATAACCCCTGATTACACTTGCATGCCCGCACATGCCCTAACTCGCCCCCCCTCATTGATGACGCTTCCTCTACACACACCCACACACACACGTACGGCTGCGTGCAACAAAACATGCGCGTCACACCCGCTAACACTTACTCACTTTTAAGTTTTAAAATCCTGAGAATTAGACACATTTATTATTTTACACCCCAAAATGATATAGACATCTGTGTTTTATGACCCCCCCCTATTTCCCCTCGTTTTTGATCCCATGCGCGTAACACACGCGCGGACACTCCTTTTTTGCTATTAAATAAATAAATTAATGTTTTGATCCCATGCGCGTAACATACGCGCGGCCACTCCTTTTTCCTGTTAAATAAATAAATAAAAACAAATTCTAAATCCTGTAATGGTAAGAGTGTATTTCATCCCTTTTTTCTGTTGTGTAGCATCATCACCACACACACACACACGCACGCACGTGCGCGCCGAACACATGCGCCGGTCGCTCATGCACTCCGGACAAACGGTATCATAAGATTCCGTCTCGTTTATAACCCTTTAAGTTCTTGAGGATACAGGATACGACAAACAATATCGGGGCAATTGCTCTGTCGCTAACTTAGCCACTTTTTAGAGTTTAACACGGTTTTAAACTCGTCGGTGACGCAAGAAGTCACGTGACGTCTTAAGCTCCATTGCTGTGTCGTATGTACCTGTGGTTTAACCTGCAGCTGCGTTTTACCTTGATCTCAATTGCTGTGTCTTCAGAGAAATTCACATCAGACACTAGAGGGCGTATTTTGTGCGTGTTAGTCTAGTCTCGAAACGGACATGGTTTTAGAGGAGACTAAACCAGTTTGCAGGATGAAACAAGGCTCCATTATAACCGACACACACAGAATTAGTTTTATTAATTATTATTATTAGTATTAATAATAATGTATGATACATTTACACTTATTACGCCAGATAGGCCTTCAGTACAATAACAATATTGGACATAGTCGATATGGAATGAGCAGTGATATTTCACGGCTCACGGGGCTCAGGTCTCGGTCGTGCGTCCGCTCAGCAATAGCGCTTCAACTTTCAAGCGCTTCCATAAATTCTTTAAATGTGCCGGGCTGCTCGGTCTCCTGCTGGAAGATTGTTAAATGTGTTTGAGAGATCATCCCAAACAGACTTTCTTCGGAGCGTGGTGGTGGTGTCTTTCCTCGCGTCTTCCACCGTGTCCACAACACCTCGAATGCAGTACAATAAATATCACTTCTGCTCCTCGTTATAGTTCTCTATCCGAGACATGTTCATCCTGTCCCTCTCCTTCTCCGAGAATTTATAGGCGTGGAATTACCCTAATTACTCGCATATTAATTTGTCTTCAATTAATTAATCACGTTTGCATGCACACCAAGAGAAATCAATGACAAGTAATTGATTGATTGACGTAGGTGAGGGCAGATTCAGATTCCAGACTCAGATTTCCACAAAAAGTAGCCTAGACTATTTCATAATATATTTCAACATTATTTGCGTTTTATTATATTAAAGTTCACTTTACTTTATTCCCATTAAGTTTTTGTTGGTAATTATAGCACAAAATGCATCCATCATTAAGTTAAGACTGCATCTGCTGGAGTATAACGGGAAATCAGAGTACTTCCGGTTTAACCCGAGTTTAACTAGGAATCAGCTGAACCTGTGTCGGTCAGTACACAGCAATCAGGTTTAACTTCGTGCGCAGCTGCGTGTTAAACTCCAAAACCTCCGGTTTACGGAGTACGGTTTTAAACCGCAGCACAGCTAACGCAATGCTAACTGACAGAGCAATTGCCCCATCATGTTTAGCGTCATCACCACACACACACACACACACGTGCGCGCCGAACGCATGCGCAGGTCGCAATTTGCATTGCGCTTTGATGTTCACGGGAAGAAAAAAAAATGACCATGCGCGTAACACCCCGCCCACACGCACGACCACGCGCGTGCGCGTGAAAAAAATTGTCCCTTATATACTACTGTTGTGTTTTCGTTACCTTAGCATGAGCTCTTTCTA
The DNA here is from genome assembly GCA_030340625.1 of Merluccius polli. Classification (NCBI taxonomy): domain Eukaryota; kingdom Metazoa; phylum Chordata; class Actinopteri; order Gadiformes; family Merlucciidae; genus Merluccius; species Merluccius polli. The sequence goes on from JAOPHQ010002298.1 coordinate 160,749, forward strand.
TCTAAATAGCGAGCAGGTCCTCTTCCATGGAGGTTGCCATGTTGCGCCACCATGTTTCTACAGTAGCCCAGAACGGACAAACGGCCTTTCGTGTTTTTAAATTAGGTGGGTGACACCACAAATGCACCGGTTGGAAGATGAAGATAGAAAGTAGTGATGGCTCGTTCGCGAACGAATCAGTTCGAACGAACGACTCTTTAAAGTGAACGAACTGACCTCGTTCGCCGCTATCGTTCGACTCGTTCGTCGTCGTTCGTCTCGTTCGCTGAGTCTCTGACGCGCTGCTGATTCGCGGCGCTGATTCGCGAGTCGTTCCCTGACTGTGATTGACTCGAGGACTGAGACGTCACGACTCACGAGAGCCAGCCAATCGTATTTAAATATCAGTGAAATGGTAAATGCATGCTGTCTTTGTATTTTCTGTGTCATGCCAGATTAATAATATATTTGAATGTCTCGTCAATCTGTCTCGTTCTTTCATGGTACCTTCTCACGCACGGCAACCCGGCCGGGACCCCCACCTTGGTGGATCTTGATCTTGAGTGGGGGTGGCCAATGGCCATCTTCACAATAGTAAATAAAATATGCCCAGAATAAACACAACTGTCCATCATTAACTTTAAAACTCATCATTGCTAAATCAAGTCTATTATCTTGCTGATATATTAAACATCCAATAATCTACTACGCAGTGGCGTCAGTTTGGTTTTAGAAGTGGTGGGGACAATAACCATAAGCTTGAGTGTGGTTTGAAAAGTGCTGGGGACCCTTATGTAAGCTATTCATCCATTCAACGCTGCATTACAATATGCTCTACATTCAGCGCGATTGTCAACGGGGGGGGACCCGCCAGCCGCGGACCCAGCACCGGACCCGCGGACCCTGGCCGCGGACTCAGCCGCAGACCCAAGTCCACACACAGCCCGTGTGCATGCTGTGAGGATGTCATCGTGCGCGCCTATCGCATGATTTAGACTTGACGGTTTCGGCAGGGGGGGGGGGGGTGTTCGTGATTGTCAACGGGAGGGGGGGGGACCGCGGACTGATGACGGGGTTGCGCGATCGTAACCACTGACGGCGGGGGGGGGGGGGGGGGGGGGGAATAAAAAAATAAAAAAGGTGCCGGATCCACCGTTGGAGGTGCCGGAACATATTCCGGCGTGTTCCGGCCCAAATTAAGCCCTGGATACTGACGCCAAAGGTACCCTCCCGCGTCTGTGTGAAACGATCTGGGGTCTCATAAACCCGTTCGCGGTGGTAAGAGATGAGCAGAGTCTACAGCGTCCGCTCGCAGAGCAGAGTCTACAGCGTCCGCAGTCTACTGTGAAACAATTCACTCCAAAAAGGGTTATGGTCAGGGGTGCACATAACTTTTTTAGTGAGTTACTCATTTGAGTACCAGGAGATGGTGTTCGGTACGCACTCCACACGTAGCGTCGTTTCGATAATGATAAAGGCGATTCCACCGCGGGTGGAGTTGTTGACGGGGGGGGGGGGCGGCGGCGGCGGGGGGGCTTGGGGGTGGCGGCGGCGGCGGGGGGGCTTGGGGGTGGTGGCGGGGGTCCAGTCCGTCACTGCCACGGAGCGAGTAACGGATGTCTCACAGTACGGATGAGCACGGATGTCTCACAGTAACGGACGTTGCGATCAGCTGATTTTGCGCAGTTCTCCAGTGTGCGCGCGGTGCACAGAGCACACAGCGCTGCGGCTCCGTTTGCCTTTTTTTGCAGGTGGGGAAACGCAGAAGTAGTACAAGATACACGTGTAGTTTTATTTTGATGACCTGATGGTGAGTTACGCAAAAGCGCTGTAGTGGCACAAGTGACGTTACGCATCGCTGATTATGGGCGCGCATGCGTACTTGCGTACCAGTTATGTGCACCCCTGGTTATGGTTAGGGTTAGGGTTAGGGTTAGCGTAATCTATCACCGTGACCGGGTTATTATTGGAGTGAATGGACGCTGTAGACTCTGCTCTGCGAGCGGACGCTGTAGTTGGGATGAGAACGGGCTGCGGTTGAGTATGTGGGGATTTTTTCGGTCGCAATTGGGTTTCACATTTTTAAAAGTGGTGGGGACAAAATTCAAATTATAAATAGTGGTGGGGACATGTCCCCCCCGTCCCCCCCGTAATCGACGCCTATGCTACTACGCCCCCCCCCCCCCCCCCCCCCCCCCGCTGCGTTTGGTTTGTCTAACTTTATCTTGAATTGGGGGAATGGGGCATTTTGATCCTGACATGTCATTATGCATACATTAAATAAATCTGTTGAACTAATAAGCTGTATGCCTCACTGCGTGGAAGAGATTGGGATCATTCTTTTATGTGTAAGGCTACATCAGGCTTGACTTAAACATTGCTTTCCTAACTTTGTAAAACAAAATGCAACAAATAAATACATAGATACAAATTTGCTGAATTGTTATTTATTAAAATAATGGTATTTGATACCACATCGGTCCCATTGTCACCGAGACCCAATCCAGCTATTTTGAGTCAGCTTCGGACTGATATCCGATATTGGCATCGGCCAACAGGCCAAACCCCCTTCATGCAAACAATAAATATGGGTAGGCCAAATAAATGACCAACAGGTCAAAACTTAGTAACCCCAAACTCATTCTTGTACACTCTCCTTTTTCTATGAGGAATCTTGTGGATGCTTCAAGATTGTTATTCGTCACATACACAGCCTACATATATATATAGATACACATATACACCCTACAACATGCATGTGAAATGTAATGAAATGTAGACTTGGCCTACTCTCCAGAGACTGTAATTAAAATTGTGGCTGAATAAAGACTAAATGAATAAACTTCATATAGGAGGAATAGATTAAATAAACATTGAACAAGGGGCATTATATTTTCAAGGCAGATGTATGCAGGTTTTCCAGGTAATGATCATCTTTTTGTCGGGCAAAATTAATAACTGAAGGCCTCTGTGGCATGGAAATGTCTTCAGTTGTCCAAATCCTCTCCCATGGTCAAAGAGTGTGGGCTACAGGAAAATGCACTGTTCTTGTTCTCTTCTGGGATCTTGTGTGATTCCTGACTGAGGACTGGACTGTCATCAGTTTGGCTCCTTCTGTATGGCTTGATGTGGTTTACATTGTATTTGTTATTTAATGTAGCCCCTTCAGAATTGGACAGTAACAAGCTTGCCACATATTGACGTAAGGGCCGGAAGAATCAGGCTTTATTCTTCCTCCCTTTCATCCCTGCTTCCTCATGTTGAACAGAAGCACCTCATCTCCAACATGATAAACTGTATTTTGGTACTTCTTTTATACTCGTTTCGCATATGCCTGGTTTTGTTTGTCCTGAGACTTGGAGATGTTCTCCACTGATGTTTTTTTTGCAGTCTCCGTTGATTTTTTTTTTCATTCAAAAATGTAAGTCCTCTCCTCAGGAAGAATTATGGTGGAAAGCTTAAATGAAAAACATTTTTGTAGTCCAGGCACATACAATATTACTGATAATTATCCAGATTAAAATGAATAAACATTTTTATAAATGTGCACACTATCTTGAAACATTGTTGTGGCAGCTAACTAAACAGTTAAATGGTTAATTACAAAATAACTTTCAACTTTTATGTGCAATTTATGTTGGATACAGCCAGTGGCGGCGCCAGACATTTTTTTCTGCAGGTGCTATGGGGGAGCTCGGCGCTTTACCGAGGGTGCTATGAAATGAGGCCCTCCTGGGGGTGGTCGCGATTGTTGACGGGGGGGGGTTGCTTCGCGATTGTTGACGGGGGGGGGGTGCTATGGCTAATCCAGGGGGGCTGTAGCACCCCCTAGCCCCCCCCTGGCGCCGCCCATGGATACAGCAGCTAAGCAACAAAAAAAAAAAGATTTGCAAATTAATTTTACTATATACTATGCTGTAGCTCTGACTGGTGAAGAAAAAGCCACAAGCAATTATGATTACTTTTTAAGAAAGGGCGGTCTCAAAACAAGTCACCGACTTCCTCACTCAGAACGAGCTGCTCGACAGGAACCAGTCTGGATTCAAAAGCGGCCACTCCACGGAAACAGCTCTGCTGTCTGTAACAGAAGCTCTAAGAACAGCTAGAGCTGCGGGCCAGTCCTCCGTACTGATCCTTCTAGACCTATCAGCTGCCTTCGATACGGTCAACCACAGCATTTTACTATCTATACTCTCAAACATGGGCATCTCGGGCACATCACTATCTTGGTTCCAATCCTACCTCTCTGAGCGCTCCTTCATGGTGTCATGGCAGGGACATACATCCTCGTCCCAAAGCCTCGGTACAGGGGTCCCCCAAGGTTCGGTACTGGGGCCTCTTCTCTTCACCATGTACACTACTTCACTGGGCCAGATCATCCGCTCTCATGGCTTCTCGTACCACTGCTATGCAGATGACACGCAGCTGTATCTGTCATTTCAGCCAGACGACCCTACCGTCTCAGCACGAATCTCGGCATGCCTCTCCAACCTATCTGTCTGGATGAAGGATCACCACCTTCAACTTAACCTGTCCAAGACTGAACTCCTGGTTATCCCAGCCCAGCACTCAATCAAACACAACATCAACCTAAACTTTGCCTCTACTTCGGTTGCTCCCACCAGGATGGTGAAAAACCTGGGCGTCATGATTGACGATCAGCTATCCTTCAAGGACCATATCGCCTCGATTGCCAGGTCGTGCCGCTTTGCACTCTACAACATACGGAAAATCAGACCGTACCTGAACCAATATGCTACCCAACTCCTGGTACAGGCCATGGTCACATCCCGCCTCGACTACTGCAATGCCCTCCTAGCTGGCCTACCAGCTTGCTCGATAAAACCACTGCAAAAAGTCCCGAACGCGGCGGCGCGTTTGGTCTTTAAGCAACCCAAAAGAGCACACGTCACGCCTCTGCTCACTGACCTACACTGGCTACCGGTGGCTGCCCGAATCAAACACAAGTCACTGTCTCTTGCCTACAGAGTGATTTCAGGGTCTGCGCCTACCTACCTAAACTCAATTATAATGGCTTACACCCCCGCCTGGGCGTTGCGCTCATCACAACAGCACCGACTGGCCTCGCCCTCCTTAAACACAAGGCGATCTCAGTCGAGATCATTCGCATCTGCAGTTCCCCAATGGTGGAACAAGCTACCAGTTGCTACAAGAGCAGGGGCGTCCCTCTCTGTCTTCAAGAAGCTCTTAAAAACCCTTCTCTTCCGAGAGCACCTGAAACCATGTTGAATAATGAAGCCATGATGTTCACTCTGTTCACTGTTATTGAAGCTATGTTGATCACTCTTATGCTATTGAAGTTGAATCACCTTTGTCTTTAATGTTCTATAGTACCCATGTCAAATCTTATGTTACTGAAACTTGATTGTCTTCCTCAATTGTAAGTCGCTTTGGATAAAAGCGTCTGCTAAATGTAATGTAATGTTTTAAAGGACTCCAGAAACAAACTGACCGGCATGTCAACAGGAACCTCATTTACATTACATTTTACATTTAGGGCATTTAGCTAGGGATGTCCGATATTGGCTTTTTTACCGATAACCGATAACCGATATTGTTCAACTCTTCATTTCCGATACCGATATCAACCGATACCGATATATGCGGCCACGTGAAACCTCCGCTTTACACTCATTGCAATAGGCTTTATGCCGAGCGGAAGTGTGGATTAATAAATAAAAACAAAACAGCGGTAAAAGCTAGCGTGTGTGTCCGGGAGAGGGCTACTCTCCTCGGACATATTACTCTGAAGCCCCGGTGACGGTCTGGAAGTGCGGATTAAAAAAAAAAAAAAAAAAAAAAACAGCGGTAAAAGCTAGCGTGTGTGTCCGGGAGAGGGCTGCTCTCCTCGGACACATTACTCTGAAGCCCCGGTGACGGTCTGGAAGTGCGGATTAATAAATAAAATAATGTGAGCGCGGTACAGCGGACCTGAACCGGTTGTGATAAGACTGTTTCGCAGAATGCATTAGTATGTTGCGCATAACCCCTATTTTACTATTCAACGTAGAAACTTAATTCCAAACCACCGACATAACCACAGCTACAACTAGCGTCCCGCTACACGGCCGCACATGCCCAGGCTTGTTATTGAGACGGCGCGGCGCGTGTATGATGTCATCAAACCACGTCCTCACTTGAAACATAACAGATGTCTGAAATTATTTCAAAATCGATTTCGGTATCGGTTAAAAAACCGATACCGATATTTTCCGATATTGATTTTTTATGCCAATATCGGCCGATAATATCGGTGGGCCGATAATATCGGACATCCCTACATTTAGCAGACGCTTATGTCCAAAGCGACTTACAATAAGTACATTTGTTAGAAGAAAGTGCAACAGTAAATCGCTATCAGTAGAGTAAAGATTTTCTTAGAGTTTCAAGCACACCCAATTGCTAAGTTAACCGATTGCTAGTATACAACAGAGATAAGTGCGAAAATACTAAGTGCAGAATATCAATGTAAGAGCCAGGACATACAAACATAGAATAATTGCAAAGTTGTTTTTTTTATTAGTGGGAGGAGTAGTAGAGGAAGGATGCTAAGCGGGGTCCAGGTGAACTCTGAACAGGTGGGTCTTGAGTCTCTTGCGGACGCAGGTGATCGACTTTGCAGTCCTCACGTCAGCAGGGAGGTCATTCCACCACAGCGGCGCCAAGACAGAAGAGTTGTGACTTAGCTGTGCGACATTTGCTTGCTCTCAGGGATGGTGGTACCAGCCGGCCGGCCAAGGTAGTTGTGCGGAGAGCTCTAGCCGGGGCGTGGGGTCTGACAAGTGCTTGGAGGTAGGTCGGGCGGTTCCGTTGACAGCCTTCTAGGTCAGTACCATCGTCTTGAATCTGATGCAAGCTGCTACAGGGAGCCAGTGGAGGTTGCGGAAGAGAGGGGTCACGTGGGAGAACATCGGCAGGTTGAACACGAGTCGTGCTGCCACGTTCTGGATGCGCTGCAAAGGCTTGATCGCGGAGGCAGAGAGTCCAGCCAGGAGCGAGTTGCAGTAGTCGAGGCGGGAGATGACGAGTGCTTGGACAAAGAGCTGTGCTGCTTCCCTTGTGAGGAAGGTTCGGATCCGGCGGATGTTGTAGAGAGCAAATCTGCAGGATCGGGTGATTATGGCTGTGCAGTGCTGTTGGTCATCCAGTATGAGAGAAAGCAACAAAGTGATGGTCAGACACGGGGAGCGGGGTAACGGAGAGGGCCGAGGTACAGCAGGACCTGGTGTAGACAAGGTCGAGTTGGTTCCCAGCCCTGTGGGTAGGAGGGGAGGGGGATAGTGTTAGGTCAAATGTGGTGAAAAAGTTAGTTAAATCAGATGAGTGCAACTTCTCTGGCTGGATGTTGAAGTCACCCAGGACGAGTGGTGTGCCACCTTCAGGAAAGCAGCTGAGGAGGGCATCCATCTCATTGAAGAAGTCGCAGAATGGGGCCAGATGGACGATCACTGCAATGTACAGCTTGATGGGAAGGGTGACTGCCACAGCGTGGAATTCAAACACAGATCTGGTCAAGTGTTCTAGGGGGAGGACCTGGTAGGACCACTTCGGCAAGATGAGGATTCCCATCCCGCCTTCTCGTCCCGATGGTCTACGGGTGTGTGAAAACGAGTAGGCGGTGGACAGGGCAGCTAGGGTGGCCGTGTTCTCAGGGGTGATCCAAGTCTCACTAAGGGCCAGGAAGTGCAGAGTCTGGAGTCGGCCTTCTTGACGGCCGATTGGCAGTTCCAGAGTCCCCCCAGCACTTCAAGGTCTGTGTAGACAGAGAGCGGTGTGTAGCACAGGTTGGAAGGGGTGCAGCGCCGGGAAGGTCGAAGGTGGCGTTGTTTCCTGTAGGATGTCAGCCTAAGTATAAGGCACCAAGAGGAGAGCTCTTAGATGTAAAATAAGAAGATAAACAAACAAAATGAAGCCGCTCAGAAATAGTTCCAAATGTCTTGCTCCAACCATGCACTGCATAACATATTGATATTAATCATATGAAATACATATCAATAGTGAATAAATAATAATACATTGAATTTGTGAATAATATCAATTATCCATGTTAAAAGCAACACAGTTCCTTTCCCTGAAATCAGAGTGGAATTTTAAAAGTAAGTGTGACAAGCCTGTCACAAAATTCTACCAAAAGTGGGAAAAAAACTTCCTGCTTCGTGTCGTCGTTTGTTTTCTCATCCAGGCCATTGGTTTGGGGATGATAGGTAGCTGTGACACTTCTTTCAATACCCATGATATTACAGAGGCTGTTGTTGAGCTGAAACAAAAAAAATATATATACAAACCAAGCAGAAAGGAATAATTCCTGAATGGTATCTACTACAATAGTATTTAAAAAATGCACATTCACAAATTATCTTCCCTGGTCAGAGAGGATTCTTTTGGGACAACCATGTCTATAAATAATAGAGCAGATATGGCGTCCCACTTCAGCTGCTGATTTTGTCTTTAATGGGAAAGCCTCAACCCATTTTGAAAAGTAATCTGTGGCTGTTAGAATATAATGGAAGCCATCCACAGTTTTTGGGAGAGGTCCTGTCAGATCAATGCCAATGAGCTCCCAGACACATATCAAGGTAAAACAAATATATTTGCTTTTACATTTTCAAAACCTCATTATTAATAGCTGTGTATAATATCAAGAGTCTTGATATATTTAAGTCTTAAACAAGGTGTTGGAAAATCATAATCAGACATTGATAGAGGTGCATGGCGTGGTGCGCATGGACATTTTGTTGCACCTACCTGGTTGTTACAAGGCTCATTAAAGATGCGCATGGTTTTGACCATGGCGCAAGGGGGGTGGTAATGAAGGGAATCAGTAAACAAGGTTTAAAATCAGAAAACAAGATTGTTGGTCACCATACTTGCAAACAATGATTGATAATTAGCTCTATGATTGTGAAGCATGTGCAGAAAACAATAAATGGCAATTGGCAATAAACTTGATTCAAATTCGAAATTCAGGTCTTAGGCTATGTTGATATGATCAAAAGTGCATATGGTAAAAGGTACATGCTAGTAGTCAATGACAGATTCAGCAATTGGGTAGAAACAGCCCCAATAAAAGATCAAAGTGTGACTATTGTAATCAAGTTTTTATCTAGAAAAACCATGCCAAGGTGTGAAATTCAATTAGAAAATAGATCAGACAAGAGATCAGCTTTCATTCGGAAAACTGTGAAAAGTGTGGTGCAGCAGTCACACATCAAACAGCGATTAGGTTATGTCTACCATCCTCAGTCTCAAGGCAAGGTCGAAAGGATGAATCAGACACTGAAGGGAAAGATTGGTGAAATATGTGCACACAGTAAACTCAGCTAGAAGCCCTTCCACTAGCTTTAATGTCAACAAGGAGTTCAGTGAACTCAAGCCATACTACGATCAACTAACGGCACTGGTTGCAGCCTTTTCCAAACAGGTGGCAGTAATCCAAGGAGGTGCAGAGCAGGCACCGGCCTGAAAGACACCGAGTGGGTGTTGTTGAAGGTCATCAAGAGGAAATGGTCAGAGCAAAGGTGACACTTGGTATCATTGGTCACTATGCAGAGCATCTGACCCACCGGCAAGGACCCGGGGAGACGTAAAAGGGAGTGTAAGAGAGCAGCCTTAGACTGACAGGAAGAAGAGTGATACATTTTTACTTTATTAGCTTTGCTAACACACGAGTGTACAGTCAGAGGCTATTCAGCGTATTTACATTTACATTTTTCGTATATAATCATTTTATCTTGGTAGTAGTATAATCATAAATAATGATGTGCCGCCCAGAAAACAAGATGGGGTGGCTTGGTGTAGTTGTATGTTTGCTTTGATTGTTATAGCCCCTACAGTTGTGTGGAAACAATTCCATGACAGAGGATCTGCCACGATCAGAGCTAGAGAAACACCCACCAAGGGGGGTGGAGCCAGGTGACCAGTTGTACCTGAGGTGTGAAGGACCATACAAGGTCACCAATGCGACACCAACCAGTACCGAGGTGGAAGGGAGTTCCACCTGGTACCACCTCAACCACTGCACCAAAGCCGCTCAACCCAAGACGAGGGAAAGACAGAGTTCCAGAAACTGGAACGAGCCCGGGAGAGAAAGTGCTGGGAGCAGGTGTACCCAGCATAGAACAACCATCCCCAGCACGGGCCCAGCCCAGCCTTGGGGCAGCAGCCTCATGACAAGCAGAGGCTGCAACGACAACCGTCCAGATGGAAGGTTGGACCCACCTGGGTCTGACCCGGTCCTGAGGCGGTTCACATGTGATGTGCTAGAAACCTCTCCATGTGAACCGGACCCCGAACACACGTCTTTGGAGGAGTGCTGGGTCGAACCCGGTCTTGAGAAGGCTCACATGTGATGGGCTAGTAACCTCTCCATGTGAACCTGACACCGAATCTGCGGGTTGGAAGCAGGGCCCGACAATGGCGGGCGAACAGAAACAACAACGACTGCCCAAAACCCCCCACATGCTTGCAGCCCACCAATACATGAAGATCATTCCAATCATTCGACATACATCCATGCCCGGACGGAGTTTTTTTTGTTCATATTTGTTGATTAATATTGTGTAATGTTTGTTTTGCTTTATTACTGCGTGAATTTTAATGTGATATGCATGAATGGGAGGGTTCAAAACTTAGAAAGTATTTCACATTTGGTAATCTTTTTATCCTAACATCTCTACAGGTTGAAAGCCCTGTCAAAGTTCAGGTTAAGAGTCCTGACGACCTACAGGTTGAGAGCCCTGACAAACTTAACAGGTTGAAAGCCCTGATTAAGAAATGGTTTTTCTGATATCCAAATGTGATGCTGTAGGTTCATCTAGCGGTCCGGCATATAGTCGAATTTGAATAAACACGAGGGGATACAAGGTACTAAATTGGTAGTTTTTTGGGACTTTGGAGGTCCCAAAAAAGGGGGGAAGAATGAGAGACATGTATAAAAGTACCCTGTGACCCTTAAAAAATTTAATGATAAAACGTAACTACAGTCTTGCCAGGATGCTATATGAATCTAATAAGTGTGGGGAAGGTTCTGAATTTAACATTTTTTTGAATTTAACATTTTCTGCCGCTGAATAAAAAGGGATGATGGACCCATGGAGTTATGCCCCGCAAGAGGCGACTGAGGGACAGAGCTTAGCATATATCTTCTTATCCCAACACCCGCGGTTTACGCATTATGGTCCCATTATTACGGTAATTTTTGTGGTCTCATGTTTTGATGAGACCAATAGAGGGATTGAAGGTATGGTTATATGTTAGATCTATCAGATGACCAATGAATTGGGTCACACTAACCTCGGGGCCTTTCTGCTAAAGTAAGACAGAAGCATGAGATAAGCAGAAGCGTGTAATCATAGGAGCGAAACTCCACATGATCAGAATGAGTACATTGTTGGTGACGTGCAGAATACATGGTGATAATCATATGATAGTAAAGAACAGGCAGGCTTGTCTTTGAACATGGAAAGAACAATGGGAGTCAGATAAGACGAGGATGACATGGGGAAACGTAGACAGCCAGCCTTTTGTGATGACGGTTGCAATGTGTGTGTATATAACATCTTGAGCCAGAGATATGTGTGCTCAGACTTCGCGAACTGACACACACACTTTGTTGTTCGGTCAGGGAAACGTAGTCGGACCCAGATATATCTGTAAAACTCTGCACATTATACTGGTGTTAACAATAAAACTGATTATTTCTTAAAGCTAAACAACTTCTTCTATCGCTTCATCAAAAGAACACGCGTGAGTAGGGGTTTCATTTTTTCACTTTGAAACTGCCTCTCACTAGCCTAGAACTCTAGACACCCCCTAGCGGCAGCAAATTTATTTGGCAGCTAGTGTAGGTCTAGCAAAGCTCCGTCCGCTTTTTGGTGCTGGAAACACCAAGTGTGTCTTGTATGTCTGACCAATCACAGCCTGAGGGGCGGAGTCGAAAGCCGGGCTACCTAATGACGACAGAAATGCGACGGTTCTGTGTTAGAGGTAAACAATGGCTGCTGCTGCTGGCGAACGGCTGTCTTTCCACTCGGCTTTGGCCGCGACTCTTCAAGACTTGAAGTTAACATTTTATTTGAGAAAAGAACAAAGAACGGCACTGAAGTCTTTCCTCGAAAATAAATATGTATTCGGAGTTTTGATTAATTACGTAGTCAGAGCCGTCGCTCTGACTACGTCACCTTCTTCGTTGCTCTGATTGGTTGTAGCGCTATCCTATTGCGTGCAGAGGGAACTTGAAAGACAACCGTTTATCCCGCCCACACTGCCAATGGAGCTGCGCCAGACCTTACATCTTTCTGATGTAGGTCTGGCTTGCCAGGCTAGCCTCTCACAACACTCTAGAAGTAAATAAATTGCGTATTTATATATAATCTGTAAATAAATATGCAATGAGCTTATTGACCCTATAATTGAAGCTTGAATAAACTCAGAAACATATTAAACTGGGTATGCACCAACCATTCAGAGAAGGGAGTCAGGATATATGGCTTTCCTGCTGAAAGAGAGAGAAGGGAAAAATGGTTGAGATTTGGTTGCCAAGGAAAATGACCCACACTGTGTGCATATGCAGAATCTGTGTAGATATTCACCGATTTACCTGTTCCTGCTTGACAGGCAGCTGTAAGAGCTCTCAACTCAGCCAACTGTACTGACATGGCTGTCTTGGGAACTTTGAATAACAACAAATGTGTGGTCCGAATTCTATCTTACCACTGCAAACCCTGCATGGTTCCCCAAATGATGTTTGTAGACCACAAATAGTTCTTCCTATGGTGCTATGCCCTTTAACCTTAACTACAGCCAATCTAGTAGAAAGGGAAATTGCAGCCAGTAACTCCAAAACCAAATTTTTACATGATATGGGTTTACCATCAACCACTTTTAAACCCACACTGTTACCAAAGTTTACCAAATCAAGTACTACACTGAAAACATAACGCAAATCCTTATACACCTTAAAGGTTTATAAACAGGGACGGACTGGCCATTGGGCATACCGGGCAAATTCCCGGTGGGCCGATGCGCATTTGGGCCGGTCCAGATTTTTTCTGGGCCGGTCCAGACCCCCCCCCCCCCCCGCGGCAACAATCGCGCAGCACCCCGGTCAACAATCGCGCAACCCCAGGGCCAGTCCAGGACAAAATTGCCCGGGCCGATTTTTGTTCCCAGTCCGCCCCTGTTTATAAAGGTGACATGTCCTATTTAAAGCCACCATTTTCACTGCTCAAGCCGACATGTCTGAGACCTATCCCATCCTCCACCTTTCAACCCAAACGGTTTTCGTCACTTCATGATCAAGTGAGTCAGCGCTCAGTGACTTGGCCAAGTAATCGTGACTGTGCCTGCCTTAGGTTGTCCCGAGGTTTCAAGGTGGGATCTTACCCGTCATAGGCTGACCAGCCTTCCCTACTGGCCTGTTGCAGGATGCCGTGTATGGGGATAAATCCCATCTGAGTCTTATGTTCAGCCCATAGGATAGGTGGCTGTGGAGGAATAGAGACGGATATCTATGACAGCTACCCATGCAGTCATGTGTATGCATAATGGAGATACCACATGGTGTTGACGCTGTAGTTGTGACGCGGGGGTGGATGAAACTAACAAATAAAGATTTACAACACAGCATAACAGCGTTAGGGGTTAGCTTCTGCTTTAGATCCCTTCCCAACAGATTGCTGAAGAAGTACTTTTCATTGATAACTTTAACCAGGTTATTGCTCAAAAGGATGTTAACAACCTATGTTGATACTGAATAAAATGTACCTTGTGTTGTGTTCTTTGAGGAAGAAGGCCGCCGACACAGGATCGCTTTTAACTCACTTTATTTGTTTTAGGTTTTGGTCTATTATCTATGAAGCAAAAGGAGAGGAATTGTATAATTCACGCGTGGAGCGACTCTTAGCTGGATATCTAATAGATACGCTACCTATAGAGTTTCTCCCATAGACATATATACATAGACGCCTCATAGACTGACGCTGCCTGTTGGAGCTGACGTATCAGCGCAGCCGCCATCTTGTATGGGTCCCCAATGCGCCCCCAGTGCATTCATTTCTATGGAGGAAGGTGTATCCCCAACTACAATAATAAGCATAACTCCCCGAATTTTTACCGTATTTTCACACGGTTTGGTTTGTTACAAATGGCAGAGATTTATTTATGATACAGGACCCTAACCCTAACCCTAAACCCTAACCCTAACCCTTTTTAAATAATAAGAATTATTGTTCAATCTTACTTGTTAAAGGTAATCCCACGCGATCTGGTGTCAATACTGCGCCGTAAACTTCACAAAATACTGGCATAGCTTGCTCTCCCGTTGACTCCTATCCTAGACTAGAGTGAGGAGACCCAATCAATATGGCGGCGACGCTGGGTTACGTTCCAGCACGTCATGAGGCGTCTATGTATATATGTCTATGGTTTCTCCCCTCTCTTCTTCTTCTTCTTCTTCTGTGGTTTTTAATGGCAGCGGGCATCCTTATTGTTGCATATACCGCCATCTACTGGACTTTACTTTCTTCTCATTTCCTTCTTGTTATATTCTTTTAATTAATCCAGTTAAAATAAGGAATCTCATGATGATTCTCCTCCCTTCCTTAGTTTTCCCACATTCTACTACACTACTGAAATTATTTTCCCCCATTCCTTCCTTTCTCAGCCCTATCCTCATCTCTTCCCTCTCTCTTTCATATCCAGGACATGCTATAATTACATGCTCCACTGTCTCCCTCTCCCCACAGTTACATTGACCAGTTGGATGTTTTCCTATGATATTAAGTGTATTATTCAGTTTACTATGTCCTATTCTTAATCTACTCATGATTACTTGCTCTGTTCTATTGTCTCCTTTACATCCGATCTCTCCTACTACACTTTGTAATTTATATAAATGTCTCCCTTTTTCCTACTCCTTCCAATGTTGACTCCACTGCTTGTTTATTTATTTCCATATTAAACTTTTCCCCTCTGCTTTTGATAATTTTACTTTCATTTCCACCTCCTCTTTCTTTACTGCCTCCTTAGCACTCTTGTCTGCTTTTTCATTTCCTTGTATCCCTAAATGTGCTGGAACCCACATGAACGTTATTTCCCTACCCTGTTGTGTTAATCTGGATGTTTTTAACAGTATTTCATAAAGTATTTCCTGATGTGTTTTTGCTGTTCTGTTTTTAATGCTTAAGAGTGATGACACTGAATCGCTACATATTGTTATCTTCTTGTCCCTCCTGTCCTCCACCCATTCTATTGCTATTAGTATTGCACATAGTTCCACTGCATATACACTTAAATGATCAGATGTTCTTTTTGACACTGTGAACTGATACCTGGGAACCACCATCGCTGCGCCTGTTGTTCCTGTTAACTGTTCTTTGGATCCATCTGTATATAATCGCCATACTTTTCCTCTGCATATTTATAAAATTCCTGCACTAAATCTGCTGTTTTATTTCTTCTTTTGATTTTCCATATTTCTAGATCTACGTTTGTTTCTTGTATCATCCATCCTGGTATTGCTGTCCACAGAACTGTTGAATTCTATTTGCTGTATATTTAGCTGTTCAGCTATTCCCTCACTGACCCATCCAAAACTTGATTTTTTTTCTTTCCCCTTTTCCCAACACATCTCCAGAACTCTCTTTGTCGGATGTTCATCATTGTGCCCTTTTAAATGTATCCAATAATTGGCCAAGAGCTGCTTCCTTCTAAGCCATAATGGCATTTCTCCTGTTTCTACCTGGAGGGAGCAGACTGGTGCCGTTTTCATTGCTCCTATACAAGCTCATAATGCTCGAGCTTGAATAACATCTAGCTGTGAGAGGACTGATTTCACTGCAGATCCATATCCCACACAACCATACTCTATTCTTGATCTTATTAATGCTACATATATATATTTTAATGACGTAAAATCAGCTCCCCATTTTAATCCGGCCAAACATCTCATAAAATTCAATACTCCCTTACACTTTTTTACTATACCTTTTACATGTTCTCTCCATGTTAACCTGGAATCAAAAGTAATTCCCAAGAATCGAAAACTATTTACTCTCTAAGTTCTTTCCATACAAGTTTAACTTTTTATTTTCACTGATTTTCTTTTTTGAAAAGAACATTACTTTACTTTTTTCCACTGAAAATTTAAATCCCCACTCTAATCCCCATTTTTCCACTTGATCTATCCCTTCCTGTACCTTCTTAACTATATGATCTATATTCCTTCCCCTCTTCCATAGTGCCCCATCATCCGCAAACAAAGATCTTCCCATTCCTGTTGGTATATCAAATATATCATTTATCATTATTGTAAATAGTGTCGGACTTACAACACTCCCCTGTGGTGTACCATTCTCTACAATATACCTTTCTGAAACTTCTGACCCAATTTTAACCTGGATGACCCTTTCCCTCAGAAAATCCATAACCCAGTTAAATACATTTCCCTCAATTCCCATTTGATGCATCTTAATCAGCAAGCCTTCTCTCCACAACATATCATATGCTTTTTCAACATCAAAGTACACTGCAGCCACACTTTCTTTATTTACCTGTGCTTTTCTGATATCATCCTCTAGACACAACACTGGATCCATTGTGCTCCTACCTCTTCTAAATCCACTTTGATACTTAGTCACCAGTCCCCTCTTTTCTATATAGTGCATGAGCCTCTCATTAATCATTCGCTCCATTATTTTTCCTATATGTGACGTAAGAGCTATGGGTCTGTAGTTTATTGGCTTACTTGGATCTTTCCCCGGGTTCCTGATCGGGATGATTATTGCCTCCTTCCAGCTTCGTGGGATTTTACCCTCTTTCCACACTTTATTGAATGATAATGATAAAACTTTGATTAGTCCCCCCTCACTTAGATGTTTGATCATAGTATAACATATTTTATCTTTACCTGGTGCACTCCTTCTTGTTTTTGCTAATGCTCTTTTCATTTCTCCAATGGTAAATGGTACATTTAACTTGCTTTCCCTACTGTCCTTTCTTTTTAATACCTCCCTGTTTACATCTCTAGTTTTCTCTCTACCCTGTCTTCCCTCCTCAGTTAAATTATTTGAGCTGTGCACCACAACAAACGTTTTAACCATTAACTCTGCCTTTTCTTTATTGGTTACAGCTACCTCATTTCCAGAACTCATGACTGGGTAATTCCAGTCCTTCCTATCTCCACCCATTTTTTTCAACATTCCCCAGACTTCTCCTATCTTAGTACTGCTCCCAATTGATCCACAAAACTTCCTCCAATACAATCTCTTTGCTTGTCTTATTGTTTTCCTTACCACTGCTTGTGCTTCTTTGTATTGGATCAGGTGTTTTTCTCCCCTCTCCTGCTTGTGCGCTCGATAGTACCTTGGCAGGCGTGGCCTCTATGACGTAATGTGCTCTGATTGGCTAGTGTTGAGCGCCCGCCTCCAGGTGTATTATGTGCTGCCATCTTGTGGCCAGGTGCGGTTAATACAGCTTATATATTTGTTCCTTGTTCCCTTGTGAGGATATTGCAGCCTGTTGTTATTTGTGCTGTTATTTATTCGTCACAGTCCCCTTGGTCATCACTGATGACCATACTACGAATTACTAGTGCAATGTATCATATAAGCTATAAGGTATAAAAGTGGTGAGTATAAAAATTCAAGCGAAAAGAAAAAAACTCCACAGATTGGTTACCGCGGAACAACATCAACATCACCAACCGACTTAAGTTCGGGAAAACCCCCCACTAAACAGGAGGAAAACCTGTCGCATTCCTAATGTGGAACGGCATTCACCTTGGTGTGTCTCAAAGAATACATGGGCCGTAGCCAACAAACAGTAGACAAATTATCAACACATCATACAATCAATATGTCATAACGTCACAGTATCATGAGGACACAAAGGCACAGTAGTAAAGGCACAGTGATAAAGGCACTGTAATAAAGACACAAATATTAATTGCAAGAAATCCCTTCAAATACCTATATGCATGAATATCACAAAATCGAATAGGCCTACTTCCAGGTATAAGTAACAGTAAACCTAACACTTCCAGCATGCATTGAAAGTCAACACTTCTAAAATCAAGTAATATATGAATACTATATAGAACTAAAGAACACCCTGCAGGCATGCATGGTTTCCAATGGCTCAGGCGGTCTCCATACGCAGGGTCCTCAAATGTCATCACAGTGTTAGCTCCCGTTTCCGTAGCCGACCTCAGGTCGGACAGTTCACGAATTCAATGTCCATCCCGCCGGCCATGGGCAAGGCTCACACGACAAGGTTACTAGCACGAATGTGTGCCTCGCCCGTGGACCCACTCATCAACTCGGCCGTACCAGTAGTCAGAACATATTCCAATAGCACCAAAGGAATTCAGCAGTCTCATTATTAAAGCAATCATGCGAAAACAGCATAACACATCCGAATCTAAACAATACAATGACAAACATGACCCACAACGGTACGTTTAATAATTCATCATTCAAGTAAATCAGATGTAATATCCTCCTCAACACAGGTGCCGAACTCCAGGAAATCGGGTAGGCTACTACTCTATGTAACCCAGCCTGATCAGGTCGGGGCGCTCCACTGTCCCCTGAACACTCTCAGGTCACACCTGGTCACCTGGCTCCACCCTCCTTGGTGGTTCGTCCTTCGGCTCTGGAACTCTGTTTCTCAGAAATGTTGTTAATTTCTTGAATGTCCCATTCACTCTTTCCACCATTCCTTGTGACTGAGAATGAAACCTAACCGCTGTTTGATGCGTAACTGCTGCACCACACGACCTTGACGCTGTATTTTTGACGCGGCGGTGGACGAAGCTAACAAATAAAGATATTAAACACAGCATAACAGCATTAGGCGTTTGCAAGGTAATCCCAATTCTTCCTAATGTCAATAAACGATCTAGCTTGTGCATTAGATCCCTTCCCAACAGATTGCTGAAGTATTTTCCAATGATTACTTTAACCAGGTCATTGCAAATGTTCAAAGAACATATGTCTGACTTAAGCAAATCCGACAATTAAACAAATAAAACACACAAACTAAAACAAAATCAAAATGCAATCTATTTCAACAAAACACATGGAAATCAAGATATGGCTGTTTCCGAAGGCCGAACTCTACACCCAGCGAGCAGATAACGTTTAGATGTTACGACCAAGATAACCTCAAGGTCCCAGGACATGGGAGAGAGCTCTTAACATAAACAATTAGCACTTATGGATGTCTGTTTGTCTCCTTTAATTTACACCTTTAGCCTTTAGGTTTATCTATATGTCTCTAAGTTGTAAGACGACATCTCTGTGTTCCTCTCCTAGAGCAGACGCATTCTTTATGTTAAGGATGAGTGAATATGATGAACAAAAGAAATAAGGAGAACAACCTATGTATAACAGAAAATACACTACATACCGGTATTCCCCCCTCGTGACTTTGAAGAAGTCACGGAAAACTAACACAAAGTTAAGCATGTGTTACGCCACGTCTTGCTACACGGGCCAACACCCCCATCTAGGGGCCGATTGTCGCCACTGATGATCATTTCCCCAACACACCTGTTGGTAATCGGCAATCACCATGCCCTACTTAAAGGGGCACTTGGCAACTCTGGCCATTTCTTCGCTGGTTTTCACTTTTGTGGTCGCATGTTTTCTCAACGAGCTCCCCCTACAGGTCTGGGACGTATATTACACAACACTGTCGTAAAAAAAACTCACTTGTGGCACCCTCCTCCCCCTTTCTACCGCTGCTCATGTGCATTTGTTGCCGGGTTTTTTCGTGTGGCGCGATGTCTACCGAGGTGGGTAATACATTATACACTGTATCATAGAACACTGACATGTATAGCCGGCGTGAATAACCGTTATTGAGGGGGGCGTATGTGTTTACGTTGAATTGCCGTAAAGCAGTTCGTGTTTCTCGCTCGTTCTTGCTTCTCACGATACTTCCGATTTCCATTTTACCGGGACGGTAGTCCCAAAGTTGCAAGGCTGGTTTTCCACCGGGGGGCGCCGGGGGGAGCGGGGATAGTCACCATTAACACCGGAACAGACCATTTAACCATCCAAATGATTTCCAGACGGGTTTATTAAGTTGAAAAAGTTGCCAAGTGCCCCTTTAAGCCGGGGACCTCCAACCAGCCGATGCCAGTTCGTGCTTTGGTTTACCCAACCTAGCGTGGTAAAGTTGGTTTTATATTCGACACATTCGAAAAATCTATTTTGCACTGGCTTCGATTGACGAATTTGTGTCAAACCAACTTTGATGTGTTAAAACAAGGCCTATCTATATAACACAAAGCTTCGTTTTTATACCATTAATGCTTTAAATCTATTATGCGGCTTCACTTTTTGACTCACCCATGTCAAAACACATAGGGTGAACTCAGCTAACTGCCCTACACATAACACAAAGCTTCTTTTCTCCAAAAAAACACCCTTTGATTTTATAAAATTTTTACATGGTAAATGCTATAAATCTATTATGTGGCTTGACCTTTTGACCTGCATGTGAAAATACATGCGGTGAACTCAGCTAACTGTCCTACACATAACACAAAGCTTAATTTCTCAAAAAACACCCTGTTTGATTTAATATATTTTTTTATATAAAAAAAAATGCTTTAAATGCTTTAAATCTATTATGCGGCTTGGCCTTTTGACCTACCCATATCAAAACATGTCTGGTGAACCCAGCTAACTGCCCCACACATAACACAAAGCTTCTTTTTTCCAAAAACCCACCTTTTGATTTTATAAATATTTTTTACTCTCAAAAACTGCTATAAATCTATAATGCGGCTTGGCCTTTTGACCTACCCGTATCAAAACACGTCTGGTGAACCCAGCTAACTGCCCCACACATAACACAAAGCTTCTTTTTTCCAAAAACCCACCTTTTGATTTTATAAATATTTTTTACTCTCAAAAACTGCTATAAATCTATTATGCGGCTTGGCCTTTTGACCTACCCATATCAAAGCACATGCGGTGAACTTAGCTAACTGTCCTACACATAACACAAAGCTTAATTTCTCAAAAAAAACATTGTTTGATTTTATATTTTTAATGTAAAAATAAATGCTTTAAATCTATTATGCGGCTTGGCCTTTTCACCTGCTCATGTCAAAAGACATCTGATGAACACAGCTAACTGCCCCACAAATAACACAAAGCTTCTTTTTTCCAAAAGCCCACCTTTTGATTTTATACAATTCTTCTTAATGTTAAAAAAGGCTACTATTATGCCGGAAAAAAGAAGCTTTGTGTTATGTGTGGGGCAGTTAGCTGGGTTCACCAGACGTGTTTTGATACGGGTAGGTCAAAAGGCCAAGCCGCATAATAGATTTATAGCAGTTTTTGAGAGTAAAAAATATTTATAAAATCAAAAGGTGGGTTTTTGGAAAAAATAAGCTTTGTGTTATGTGTGGGGCAGTTAGCTGGGTTCACCAGACATGTTTTGATATGGGTAGGTCAAAAGGCCAAGCCGCATAATAGATTTAAAGCATTGAAAGCATTTTTTTTAATATAAAAAAATATATAAAATCAAACAGGGTGTTTTTTGAGAAATTAAGCTTTGTGTTATGTGTAGGACAGTTAGCTGAGTTCACCGCATGTGTTTTCACATGTGTAGGTCAAAAGGTCAAGCCACATAATAGATTTATAGCATTTACCATGTAAAAATTTTATAAAATCAAAGGGTGTTTTTTTGGAGAAAAGAAGCTTTGTGTTATGTGTAGGGCAGTTAGCTGAGTTCACCCTATCTGTTTTGAGTCAAAAAGTGAAGCCGCATAATAGATTTAAAGCATTAATGGTATAAAATAAAAAGATTGTTTTTAAAAAAAACGAAGCTTTGTGTTATATAGATAGGCCTTGTATTAACACATCAAAGTTGGTTTGACACAAATTCGTCCATCGAAGCCAGTGCAAAATAGATTTTTCGAATGTGTCGAATATAAAACCAACTTTACCACGCTTCCCAACCTCGTTCCAGTGATCCGATTACCCGTCTGTTGCTGACCCCTGCCTGCCTGACTACCCGTCTGTTGCTGAACCCTGCCTGCCTGCCTATCCGCCTGTTGCTGAACCCTGTTGCCGAACCATGCCCGCCTGACTGCCCGCCTGTTGCTGAACTCTGTTGCTGAACCCTGCCTGCCTGACTATCCGCCTGTTGCCGAACCCTGCCTACCTGACTACCCGCCTGTTGCTGAACCCTGTTGCCGAACCCTGCCTGCCTGACTACCTGCCTGTTGCTGAACCCTGTTGCCGAACCCTGCCTGCCGGACTACCCGCCTGTTGCTGAACCCTGTTGCCGACCCTCGCCTGCCGGACTACCCGCCTGTTGTCGACCCATCGCCTGCCGGACTACCCACCTGTTGCCGACCCATCGCCTGCCGGACTACCCGCCTGTTGCCGACCCATTGCCTGCCGGACTACCCGCCTGTTGCCGACCCATCGCCTGTCCGACTACCCGACTGTTGCCGACCCATCGCCTGCCGGACTACCCGCCTGTTGCCGACCCATCGCCTGCCGGACTACCCGCCTGTTGCCGACCCATCGCCTGTCCGACTACCCGCCTGTTGCCGACCCATCACCTGTCCGACTACCCGCCTGTTGCCGACCAATCGCCTGTCCGACTACCCGCCTGTTGCCGACCCATCGCCTGTCCGACTACCCGCCTGTTGCCGACCCATCGCCTGTCCGACTACCCGCCTGTTGCCGACCCATCGCCTGCCGGACTACCCGCCTGTTGCCGACCCATCGCCTGCCGGACTACCCGCCTGTTGCCGACCCATCGCCTGTCCGACTACCCGCCTGTTGCCGACCCATCGCCTGTCCGACTACCCGCCTGTTGCCGACCAATCGCCTGTCCGACTACCCGCCTGTTGCCGACCCATCGCCTGTCCGACTACCCGCCTGTTGCCGACCCATCGCCTGTCCGACTACCCGCCTGTTGCCGACCCATCGCCTGTCCGACTACCCGCCTGTTGCCGACCCATCGCCTGTCCGATTACCTGCCTGTTGCCGAAACCCCGCCTGCCCAATTACCGCCGGCCTAGCCTGGCCGTTTGCCATTGCCTTTTATTTAATTCCCTGTCTTTTATCCCGTCTCCGCCTCCCTGTGTTCAGCGTTTGGGTCCACTCGTCCCGTTCCCTAACAGCATGTTGTATTCATTCTTCCCGTTTGTATTGTCCTTTATATAGGCTATTGATGATAATAACATAGTATATATTACAGTGATTCTAGGTCCTAGTTTATCAAGCTTTTTGGAACAACTAATTTAGTCTTCTAGCGTTACCTTTGAATCTTATGCCCACATTATGTTTATTTACTTTCAGACTAGGTAAACTTATTCAATTGTTCTAATAAGGCCAAATTCATGAGCTAGTCTCGCCCCACCGGAAGAGCTCTTCCCAGTTAGCCATACAGCAGCTGAAGAGAGGTCTGTCCAGGTCGGGTTACCATCATCCAGTCGAAGGAGATGTAAAAAGAGTAGCATGACGGTTTCCTAATCTAGAGAAGATCTCACCCACAAGCCAATCAGGATGAGGCACTTCTCTTCAATCTAATCACTGTCAATGCACAGCAATCATCATTACAGTGTTAACAACTGTCAACACCAATCACTTGTAAATAATCAATCATTAAAGGAATCAAAAAGAAAATAGAAAATATAGAGCGTAAAAACACATCACATTCAGGTAAGACTGTCAGCCATGTTGCATCCTAGTATGAAAATTATGATCAACAGCTGGTAACAGGAAGCAATGTTTGCAGTCCATTTCAATGTCCAGATATGAGTCTCTGAGTCCATTTAGGGCAGGAGCCCCAGATCAACTGTCCTCTCTCTAATGGACCTCCCTCCATTGTCCTGAGGGGAAGAGAGACCAGAACCAACCAGTATCTTTGCAGAAAAACATCTGACACAATATAACATAAACAATATGTAGACAGTTGTTTCTATTATGTAATTATAGATCAGGCGTGTCCAAATCCTAAATGATCTTATATCGTTACTAATCTAAGTAGTTCAAACAATATGTGAGAGTTATATCAAACCAAAAGTGCATACAAAGGTGAGTCAAACAATAGGTGAATATGGTGAATAAAGTGAAATGAATGAATATATATATGTGGTCACACATAGTCATTGAATAGTCATGAGTAATTTTGAGTACTTACAATGGGTACACCTCAAATAAACCAACCTCAATTTCCTCATTGTCATCGTCCAAGTCATCTCTAATTATCAATGGCACCTGTGTTTGTCCCCCAGGTAAAAACACTCCGGCCCATCTAAGAATCATAGCCTTAGCAACGGTCAGCAGTATTGAGAAAAAACAAAACATCGTACATAAAGACAAGACAATTGACATCACATTATGGAGGTAAACTAAGCAACCTACAGATGGACTTGTTTAATTGTTACACCCCAACACTGCGTATCAGGTTTTTACATTGTAATAACTACCGCGCTCCCGCAGGGTCCTTTTAGGGCGTGTCCCACTACCTCAGTTTGGTGAGGGGGGAATTTCCCTGAACTCTTAAAAGAGTCCCCAGCGCTGGTTGACCCCTGGACTTCTGTGGATGAGCGGTAGAGGAGATAACTTCTGACCTAAATGAATAGTACCCAACTTAACTGAGCTGTTGGTCTGCTAATTGTCCCACAAAACACTAAAACACTTTTACACACAGAGTTATAAAACAAATTCACAGAGAAAACAAATCAACAGAAAACAAAAAAACAAATAACAGACATAAATACATAGTTGATCTCTACATGTGTACTTTCTATGTCCCAACAGATCCTTAAACGTTCTAATGTTCGCAGCGCTTTCTTTATTATGTTTCATTATGTTTATTATTATGTTTATTATTATTATTATTATTATCATTATTATTATTATTATTATTATTATTATTATGATCATTATCATCATCACCACTACTATTATAGGGTAAACTCCTGCATAATTCTTTATTGCCCCCTCCTTTCTTAGATCTCCTTATCTAAAGTACTTCTTGCAGCTCTAGTGCTGCCCTGCTTTATTGTCCTCTTCTCAGGGCCAGGCCCCCTCCCTTTCTCTCTGCTCTCTGTCCCTCTCTCTCTCTTTCCCTTCTTTCACTTTCTCTAACTTTTCTTACCCTTTATCCCTTCTTCTAACCTTCTATTTTATTCCCTTTGTCTTTCTATATAAGTCCCTCTATTTTAATACTCACCACTAACCCCCACATCACTGTTCACTAACCCACTCCCTTGCTACTTTCTTCATCCAACTTTACTTTTCCTTTATTATCTACTTTTCCTAGCATGTTTTTTATCCCTACTTACCATTTCCTTTACTATCTTTTCTCTCTGCCTTCATCGTACTCCTTCTTTTTGATATATGACTAATACTCATGCCTGTTTTAGCTATTCTTTTCTTAAATTTTTCAGAGATCTTATTGATCTCATCTTTACGTAGATAACAAACCCTACCCAAAATGTCCACTGCTGTTAATGACATATTTATTTTCTAAGTGTGCTAACACTATATTTTTAAGCAATATTTATTTTTTATTACTTTACTCTTTACTTTAAACCCCCCTTTTTAATTGTATCCCCCTGCCAATTGAAATTTAAATGTGCTCCTACTCTTTCCCTTAACTTTTTACTTTGTCTATGCCAATTGAAATTTAAATGCACTCTCCCCCCACCTTTACTGACTCCCACTCCACTATCCTGAGTCTACTTGGGGTGTTTCCCCCCCTTCAACCTCTCTTCTGATCACGGTGATACAATAAGTGATACAATAGTTGATACAACAGCGGGTTATCACACCTCCAAGTCTCAGAGCGTCTCCACACGCCTCCTCAGAGGGCCTTCTTAAACGCTTTTTCCAGCACCTCTGTAAAATAAAAGAAAACGGGCTGTACAAGCCTCTAAGTGACTAATCACTGGACCATGACTTGAATACAGAAAAAAGATACGTTGAGGCATTTTTATAGCCAACGATGAAAACGGCCGAATTTGTGCACAAGGTTCTGAGCGAAAAGAATCACTTAACTCGCCTTTAATTACAAAGAAAATGACCTGACATTGAAGACGGTATGTACGGTCGAATGGGCTGTATCAGGTTCTAGGATTTCCCGTCTAGAACGACCCGCATACAGAAATAAAACGACAAGGCTTTTTTTTGTAGCCCCTCGGAATTTGGAACAATACCCACGGACACCATATGCGTAATATACAGGGCTCGAAGTATATTGTCTACTCTATCATTCCAACCCAATAATGGAATTTATTTTAAAGAATTTAGCTGAATTTAGAAAACTTGCCAATCCGGACTCTACCTGCAGCGTAAAGTCAAACCCGATTTTTATACTCTACCCCCTTTACCAACTAAGCGAGCTTGTCCCACATTAGCAGCATACTGTAGAGTTAGGTTCTACCCCTAAACCCCGTCGCAGAACCTGGTCTCACTATTCAGGACCCTTACTCTCTGAAGGCGGTATACTTGAGAACTGGGGTCCGTTTCACAAAGCAGGTTTAGTGAAAACTCTGAGTTCATTAACCCTGAAATGAGGGAAACTCTGAGTTTTCCGTTTCACAAAGGGAGGTAACTCAAACCAGAGAAAGAGGGGTAACTCTAGCCTGTTTCAGAGAGAAAGGTAACTTAAGCTCTCGGTCAGTTACCGTAGTAACAGATTCTATGAACCTAACCTGGTCGGGACCAGGTTTTTCTCAATGAACCTCGAGTTTCTCTCTGTCTCCGCCCTCTTTCAGCCACACACGCCATTTGATTTCCTCTTTCATTCATTCAGTCAGCAGGTGAGTTTTGGCGTAGCCGTCAAAAATCATTTAAAAAATCAGAGTCAGTAGGCTATTTCAGAAGTCCATTAGGCACAGTAGGAGGCGACCTTTTTCACGAACATGGCATGTCCTTTTGACAACGATTCCGTGGATGAAGGTGCAGCATTACTGCGCAGAGAATTAAACAGACTGTCCTCCAACTCATACGCTCACTGTTGTCGTTTTGCATGCACCCGAATTTACGACTCATTGTTACGTTTAGCGTAACCTCCGGCCCTAAAAGGCTGACTCCACTTTTCGTTGTACGCCCGTTAATATGTCACTTTATTAAGTTTTTAAAACATTTCAGGCGAGAAAGTAACAACGTAGATCCCAAATACGTAGTCAATTTGTCCAAATATAGCCTATTTTAAAATTTGCTTCCGACGTTGCTATACAACTGTCATGCTAGCAACGGTACGAAGTAAACTCATTTCCGGCTGTTTACAAAATAAAAGCTTAGAGACAGTGACAATGCTTTTGTTTTGAAGACAGGATATGAAAACCTCTACTTCTAGCTAACTTTACCCTAAACCTAACCCTAACCCCTAACTCTAACCCTAACCCTAATGTTGTTAAAAAACAAGAATATGACGGACGGTGGAGATAAAAGAGAAGAGGCCAAGACAACGAAGGAGGTTTCACCTATGTGTCTGAGTTTATTCAACAATTACCAATTACCACATCTGATCAAATGAGCATAGAGTCTGAGGGGCACATAACCGAATAGTACTATAAGCTCCCTAGAGAACTGAGGCACCCCTGCTTAGAGCCTGCCTCCGGATAAGTGCAATGAAGGAAGTTCAGGTCTTCCTTTATATAATCAGCAGTTTGGCTCCCTGTGTCGACCCCCCCCCTTCTTCTCTACCAGGAGGGGTCAGTTCCTTATTGATGCCTCAGATGGAGGTAAGGGGTGAAGTTTTCTGTTGTCTGGTTGCAGTTCCTGTTTTTCAGGGGGGTCAAGTTCACTGTCATGTCCAGGCATGTTCAAGTTGGGTCAGTTTCTCATAAATCAATGTGTTGTTTTGCCACCTGTACAGCTGATGTCACTTGTTTTGTACATTAAAGACGTGGACTTTGTCCATCATGTGAGTGTTGATCCTTTTCTCATCAGTCCCTTTGTTCACTATGTGAATGTATTTTAATAGTCAATTGGGTCTTTTCCTATAACCATAATATAACAATTCTTTTAGGGGGGCCAATTTTCCAACAACAATCCCTCTCAAGTGCTCTTCAGGAGCACTTTCACACGTTGGGAAATTACTCTTAGAATAGGACACATAGGTGTTTTTTCCTCAAATATTTCTCCTCCACGCCGAGGGGGGAACCTCACCTTATGGGCGAGTAAAAAACCCACTTCTCGACTCGAATCTCCGAGCGCATTCACCCGTGGAAGGAATACAATTATCAATGTACAATCATAATTATCATCATCATCATCGTCATTGTGAGGCAGTTTTCGTCGTTGTTGTATCCAGTTATCAGGTAATCCCTGATTTTGTTAACACATAATCACTTGGGTTATCATACTCATTATGTCATACACTTTTCAACATATAATCAGTCAGGTTATCATACTCATTATGTCATATACTTTTCAACATATAATCATTCAGGTTATCATACTCATTGGGTTAGGCACTTCAACAGTATAGAATATAGGTGTTAGTGGGGCAGGGGATAGTCCCCTACTTTGCTTCAATCCTTATGGGCGGCCGCCCGAATAGGCTTCCTTTCATCCTGATTTTATAGCTTGGCTGATTAAGGAGTCGACCTATGAGTAAGGACTAGCGGCACACATTTTGCACATCACCCCATGTAGACATTTTCCCAACGGTGGGGCTCCTCCCCCTCCGTTGGGTATAGCAGCATCTGTAGGTTTTTTTCACTTTCAGCGGTGATGGCACGATTGATTAGTTTCACAATTAGCGCACGCATACAAGGTATGCCACAACACCCGCATGTAATCAAGATGGCAGAGAATACAGCGATGGACATAAACAGTGACATCATGAATGCTTTCCATCTCCCAAATATTCCTGTGAACCATTCCTCAAGGGGGTTCTCTACCCCAGAGTCCTCAGCCATCTGATTGGAGAGGGCTCTCAACCCTGCTAAGGCCTTAGTAACAGAACCATCGGGAGCGGTGTTATTGGGAATGAACGTACAGCATTGGTCTCCAAACATGGCACATACCCCACCCTTCTCAGCTAGGAGCATATCTAGTGCCAGTCGGTTTTGAAACGCCATCAGGGATGTTGCTGCTAATTGCTCGGAGAGACCCGTAACGGCGTCTCTGGTCCGGTTTGATAGCTTCTGCACATTGTAATGTATGTAGTTGATCCGATCAATGTTTTTGTTAGGGGTCACGGGGAACAAGGCAGATATTATGGGGAGATTCTCGAATCCGGCCGCGATTTGGTCTACTAGTTTGTACTCGTTGGGGACTCCGCGAGGGACCCCTATGCTATCGATCCAAGTATCTCGGTCGGCGGCGTCCCATTCGCTACCGGCATGCCGCTTCTCTCTACCTCCTTTGGTGACAATTTCGGCAATCTCTGTTGGTCCGACCATGGTTATAGGGACGACCAATCTGACGAGGGTACATCTACCATTCCAGGTCGAGGGTAAGGTTAGCAGTAAGGTAGTTGGACCACACAGCCAATACAGGTCCTTTCGCCCTATGCTAAGCCGGGTGACATTCTTCCATGTAGTTACGTTAAGGGTCGTGGAACAATAGTTCTCCGCCAGTTTCCCAACAGTCTTAGTATTTCCTGACTCATCTCTATCGCGCTGAAGGCAGGTATAGTTGCTACCTCCTATTTTGAACGCAGGGGCAATAGAATTATTTAGTCCAGGAGGGAACACACTACTCAGGGTGGCACAGTTCGCTGGGTCTTTCTTCACAAAGAGGGCTATGGCGCATCGGCTTCCTACAGGGTCGGTTGCTGGATTCATGCTAATGGGGGTACTGACTAAGAGGGGCCTAGCTGCCGCGCAAGCTACACAATCTTCCATGCCCACCCCCCGAGCGGATGCTATTATCCATCTTAACCATTGATTATTGGATGGGCCATTGGTCATTAGGAGAATTGTATCTGCGGTTCCCATAGTGTCGAGATTGAAGGTGGTTACCCCGTGTCGGGGAGGGCCTCCTTTACTTTGGAGAGAGGAAAAAGCGTTCTTTTTCTTGGAACTGCGAGAACTTGCTTTATTTTTAGCGACGGGGGGATTTAACAACCGAATTTTGATTAGGCCGGTAGGATCGGTTCCGGTTTGAACTACTCCTAGAGCAAGGTATAACGTATTGTTTTCTTTCCCACACGCCGCGCCATCTTTGACGTAGGGATTGGAGGTGACTTTTTCTAACGTGAGGAATATATCTACCCCTCCTCTGGTATGGGTACGTGCGATTGATCCTGATCTTTGGAATAGGTGGGTTCTTGCATACCGAGGTCGTTCTTTGACATGATCGCCCCCTTCCCGAAGTCCCCCCGTTCCCCACAACAGTGTCTCCCAACCACCACACCCCACGCGCCGAGGGTACACACTGGGGTTTCCCACAAAACTAGGGTAGCTATCACACATATACACCTCGTAGTCTTTCCAGGCAGCCGGGTTTCCGCCACAGTTTATAACATCACACAGACCAAACTTGAATACCGTGCTGCTGCCCATGATGTAGTCCAGGGTAATACCTCCATACTTCTTCACGCAGGCGTCGTTGCCAGGGTCTTTGTTGGGGCCTACCTGTCGTCGTCGTCTCGGAGGTCTTGGATAAAAAGGGGGGGGAGTTGGGGATGATGGGGTCGTAGTTGGGGGCTCGTCTTCGGGGGTGATGTTGTAGGTGATGTTGTAGATGGCAGTGTAGGTGGGCCCTATCCGGTTTTCAGCAAGGCATGCCACCAGAAGCATGATCCACCCCAACACGAGGAAGCAGGCCGTTATGAGGGCTGCCGCGGTCTCCCACTTGCTAGTGCAGATTGGCGGGGGTGGACGGGGCTGGGGAGCCATGGTGACCCTGATCTGGATCTTCGGGTGGCTCTCCAGCGGAGTCCTGGAGGCGGCGGCTGGTATCCTGGAGGCTGTCGGTGCCAGGGTGGTCGGCCTTCCGGAGTCGGGTCAGGTGGTGCCACTTCCGGCCGTGTGGGGTGTCGAGGGCGGCTGAGAAGGGGGTGGCCAATCGGACCTGGTAGGGCCCTTTCCACCTGGGCCCTGGGAAAGCTCGTTTGGCAGCTTTGACCCACACCCACTCTCCTGGTTGGACCGCCGGGCTCGCCTCCTGCTTCTCCTGGGTGGTCGTCACCTGGAAGTGTAAATCTTGGGTTGCTTGGGTTAGGGCAGTGCAATACCTAAACAGTTGATCTTCTAACTGATCTGATAAGGGTTCTACTGGCGTGTATGGCCCTGGCATAGGTCTCCCTGTAATGAGTTCAAACGGGGATAGCCCCGTTCGGGCCCGAGGGGCGGCTCTAACGGCCATCAGCGCGAGTGGGAGTGCGGACAACCATGACATTTGCTTGTACTTAGTTATGGCTGTTACTAAGCTGTCTTTGGCCATAGTGGACACCGTTTGCTCCGAGTCTGCTTCTAAGAGTTTGCTCATAGTCTGTTTGAGTGACAGGTTTGCTCTTTCTACTAATCCCTGGCTCTGGGGGTGGTACACCGATCCGTATCGGTGTGCTATCCCTAACCCTTCCTCTACTTTGGTTACCAGGGCATTAGCGAAGTGAGTGCCATTGTCTGACGCGATTACTTTTGGGTACCCCCATCGGGGTACAATCTCAGTTGTTAGTATTCTAACTACTGTCTCGGCATCATCTTTCTTAGTAGGATAAGCCTCTACCCATCCTGAGAATCTACACACTATCACTAACAGGTATCGGTACCCGCCCACCCTCAAGTCCCGTCCCATATCTGTGTAGTCAATGCATATCTCCTGAAAGGGTAGGTGGGGAACTGGGAATTTCCCTGGGGGGCGGGGGATCCCTTTCTGGGGGTTGTGGCGCTGACAGGGAATGCAATTCTGGATCATTTCTTTGGCCATCTCCAAACTGTGTGGGTGATAGTAGTGACTGTCTATTGGGTCGATGGTCACTCGGGGGCCTTGGTGTCCCCGGGAATGTTCTGAGTGTATCATCAGGGTTAGCGCTTTGGTAGTGATTACTGGCCGGCCATCAGGATGTCGGTAGATTCCTTTCTCATCTCTCCGACATTTTTTATGGAGCCATCTGTTTTCTTCTTCTGGACTGGCGTGCTTTTGCATTTGGGCAAGGTCTTCGATTCCCCCTTTGGGGCTTTCGTCGGCTTGATTCATCAGTTGGAGAGTTGGGGGTTTGTAGCCCCCTGCGTCTTTGGCAGCTTGGTCAGCGGCGTTATTTCCTTTGGTAACACTGTCCTCTGACCGGCCATGACCTCGACACTTCATGACCGCCACTTCTTGTGGATTCTGGATACCGGCGGCCAATCGGAGTATTAGGTCAGCGTGTTTTACGTGGGCCCCGCCCGATGTCTTCATCCCTCTTTCAATGGCTTGGGAGGCATTTACATGCACGAGTTCATAGACGTAGTTGCTGTCGGTATAGATGTTCACTCGTAGCCCTGCAGAGTTTTCCAGGGCTTCGACCAGTGCTCGTAGTTCTGCTCTTTGGGCCGAGGGGCGAGTAGTTTCCAGTCCGCTCCGTAGAGTTGTCAATGTCCCGTCTTCCATGGTCTGTACGACAGCCCACGAGGCTATGTTGTCTCCCGCAGGGTTTTTATAGCAACACCCATCCGTGTACCAAGTGTCACTCGGATCTTCTAGAGGTTCACCTTTTAGGTCACCTCTGAGTTTAAGGGCTTGTTGTATCCGGGGCCAGCACTGGTGGGGCGTGCCTTCGGCACCGGCACAGAGATCATCAGACATCTTGACTCCTTCGGTGGTGTAGGACACGTTGGGGCTCAGCAGTACTTCTTCAACATGTCGGGTCTTTTTAGCTGTGGTGAGGGCGAACGCGTTGCTTTCCACCACTTCTTTTACTCCATGAGAGGTGTGGACCACTGTGGGATAGTTCAGTGTGATCCCTGCTGTCTTCTTTAGGGTTTGGGCTGTGGCAAGGAGGTGTTTTGCACATGGGGGCAGGCCTTGCTCACTGGCCTCCAATGTCCCGCTGTGGTAGTGGAGGACTCTTCGGGCCCCTTGCTGCTTCTGCCACAGGACCCCACTGACATATGGGCCCCTGTGGGTGATGTCTAGATGGAACGGTTGTTCATATTCAGGGGCCTGGAGTGCTGCAGCTTCATGTAGGCTTGTTTTTAGGTGTTCAAAGGCCTTTTCGGCTGGCTCCGTCCATTCAAGTTTGGCTTTCAGGTTTCTGGCACCTTGGGCTGTGATCATCCCTCTCAGTTCTGCTGTCTTCTCGGTGTAGTCTTGCACATACTGTCTGCTGTAATTGCACAGCCCTAAGAAGGCCATCATCTGTTGAACGGTGTTTGGTTTTGGGTGCTGCAAGATGGCCGTCTTTGATTCCTCGGTCATCCCTCTCACGTCTTCTCCTATCCTTCGTCCAAGGAACACCACATGGGGTTGGGCAAGGTGGAGTTTTTCTTGTTTGCATTTGTATCCGGCGATGGCCAGGGTCTGGAGGACTCGCTCTGTTCCCTGGAGGCACTGTTCTTTGGTTTCTCCGGCGACGAGGATATCATCGACGTACTGGACGATCACCACTCCTTCAGGGACGTCTATGGTCTGGAGGTCTTCTCGGACGAAGCCGTTGAAAATTGTTGGTGTGCTTCGATACCCTTGGGGCATCCTAGTGTAGGTGAGGTGTTCTCCTTGCCATGTGAATGCAAATATGTCTCGGGATTCTGGGGCCAGCTGGATGCAGAAAAATGCATTTGCTAGATCAATGGCTGAGAACCACTTGTGTTGAGGCCCTACGTGGTGTAGGGCTACTTGGGGGTTTGGTACTTTCTCCACAGGTCCTGCGGTTCTTTCATTTACTTCGCGGAGGTCATGGGCCATGCGCCAGGTCTTCCCATCTGCTTTCTTGACTGGGAGTATGGGGGTGTTCCAGGCGGACTGGCTGGGTACCAGTACCCCTGCTTCTTTGAGTCCTTTGATGGTCTTTGAGATCCCTTCTTCAGCTTCTGGACGTACCCTGTACTGCACTTTCCAGCAAGGCGTACATCCTTCTTTTATTGGGATGGTGGCTTCATGATGAGTTAGTCCCACGTCGTATGGGCCCTTGGCCCACAGGTGTTGTGGGAGCCTTTGGAGCATGGTTTCCACGTCGAGGTCCATCTCTGTAGGAGGTGGGGTAGGAGGGACGATACTTTGTCTGGTAACATGCTGCCCCACTCCTGTCGTTGTCCTTTTTAGGGTGCTTATCCGGATCATCTTCCCCCCTTTCTGGCGATGGATCAGGGGGTTCTTGGTAGGTCGCCACTCGCTCTGGATTGCTTCTTTGATCATGGGACCGAGGCTGGAGGCGAAGCGGTTAGGGGCTACACCCAACGTGAGGTGGGGTACTGATCCGGGAACGTCGTACCATTGCTCCAGTTCTTCATCTAGGAGTGCGAGGGCGGCAATTCCTTCTGATCCGATGTAGATGTCTTGGTGGGCGATCTGTATTCGCGTCTCTTCCATGTGTTGGTTCCATTCATCTTGATACAGTTCATCTGGCTGTCTGTGGACCGCCAAGGTGGTGTGAGGGGGATCTGGCGGGGAGTGGAAGCATCCGTGAGCATCAATCCAGGGTTTCCAGTTTGCATAGTCGGTGAGGATGGTTGCGGTCCCTTCGTCCATTTGTTTTATCCAGTAGATGTCGTTGGTCTCTGGGGGGTTTGGTAGTGTGTCGATTACTGGGAAGAACTGGGAGGGTCCTGGTGGGAAGTATCTTGGGGAATCTCGTCCGCATCTGATGGTAGCTCTGAATTTGAACAGTAGGTCTCGTCCCATGAGGGACACCGGGCAGTCGGGAGAGTAGAGAAAGGAGTGAATGGTAGGGTCTTCTCCTATTCCCTCTACTTGAAGGGGGGTTGTGTAGGGGAGATTTTGAGCGACCCCGGAGAGGCCCATGGTGGTGAGGGATCTGGAGGATAGAGGTGGCGTCCTGTCTCCTAGATGTTTTAGACACGAGCATGTTGCTCCCGTGTCTACCAGGAAACGGACGTCTTCTCCTTCCACTTTTAGGGTGAGGTAGGGATCGTGATCTTCTAAGTTAATTATAACCCCCTCACCGGACCCCTCCGGGGGGTCCTATGCTTCATCTTCGGCCCAGGCTGGGTAGATTCCTGTGCCCGGGTTTTTGCGAGGTTTGGGGCATTCTCGCGAGAAGTGTCCTGTGGCTCCGCAGTTGAAGCAGGTGAGGTCTGTAGATGATCGTCCATTCCCTCGTCCTCGTCCTTTTGTTCCTCCGTGAGGGGTTGTTCTGTTGGTTCCTCCTGTGTGGCCTCCTTTTCCTGGGGCAGCTTGGGGTGATGGTGTTACCCCTGGGTCTCCTGGTTGGGCTCCGACTGGCGGGGGGTAACCCCACATTCCTGCTGAAAACCCATACACCATGGGTTGACCGTAGTATTGGGGAATCGGGGTCATGGGTGGAAGCGGGGGTGGTGGCGGAGGAAGGATTGCTGGGGGTGTTGGGGTCCCAGATTGTCCTTCCTCTTTCTGAGGGGCAAGTTCCATGGCCATTTGATGGGAAGTCTTGCTGTCTTTGCCTTTTCGGATTTTCTCCTTTTCTTGCTGTTCTTTCAACTGGAGTTTGACGAGCTGTAGTCGTAGGGCAGCCCCCTCGTCTTCGGCTTCTTTGGCTTGGTCTTCTTCATATCGTTCTAGGTGGTGCAGGACATGGGCTTCCCAGGTAGGGTGGTCTTGGGCACGTAGCCCAACTGTGTCTTAGAGCTTCTTCTGAACCACTTGGGGCAAGGTTCGCTCCACTTCTGAGCGAAAGAGAGTGTTGGCTACCCCATGGGGGTGGGATCCATTGATGTCTTCCCAGGTGTCTTCTAGGCGTTTCAGGTAGGATGCTCCTCCCTCTTTGCCTGGTTTGTAGCGGGTCCCGGAGATCCCTCCCCGGGTGCTTCTTGTGGGAAACTGTTCT
Source organism: Merluccius polli (assembly GCA_030340625.1). Taxonomy (NCBI): domain Eukaryota; kingdom Metazoa; phylum Chordata; class Actinopteri; order Gadiformes; family Merlucciidae; genus Merluccius; species Merluccius polli. Next base: position 196,656 of record JAOPHQ010002298.1, read on the forward strand.
TTCAGAAGGTGCCACCACTGGTTCCGGGATGGGTCGAACGGCTGTCGGTCCGTTAGGTTTGTGGTCCCAGCTCCTCTATCCGCATTGCCGGTGGCCATGGCCCCGGCGCATCGGGTGATGAGGGCTCGGATGTCCCCCATGGCCAATCGGTCTTGGGAGGTTGTTGTCTCTAATTTGCGGATCCAGGCTCCGGCCCCTTCTTTCAAGGGGGGGGAGTTGGTCCACTAATGCGCTCATATCTCGATGGGACCAGGGCTGATATCTTCCTCCAATTCTCGTGGCGGATTCCAACAGTGGCATCTGGATCGCGCCCTCTTCAGCCAGCTCTTCTTCTTCTCTCGCTACCATCTCCCAGGCTCTTCGCAGGCATTCTTCTTCATCAGAGGAGAGTTGGCGTCCCCCCTCCATGCTATACTGGGTGTTCTCTCCAGGCGGGGTCTCGAACCTTGAGCTGGCTCCCTGGGTTGGTTGGAACCCCCTGGCCCCCCCGGCCCTAGGTAGGCTTAGGGTTTTCCTAAGGGGACGAGGGGTGTCGGGGAGGTTATGGGGGTTTTCAGGGATGTCTCTCAAACTTTTGTCGTAGGGTCGGCCTTTTCTGCTCTGGTGGCCTTCTTTTTTCCATTTCCCCGGTCTGCCTTCACCTGTCACTGGGTACATCGTTTCTTCTTCTTCTTCCTTGATTTCTTTTTCCATGCTCTCCCAGGAATCGGTTCCTTCTTCTGGGTCCACGGGGTTCTTTTTCCTGGGGGCTGGTTGGGGCCCGGGGGAGGGTCCCTCTATGGCCACTCGGGCGGGTCCTTCTGGGGTCGCCCAGGTTACGGCTACCGGGACGAATGCTCTGGCGTCTCCTACCACAATGGCAGGGGCTTGGATGGCGCCGGGCTCGGGTTGCTTCATCTCGGCCTCTGGTCTTGGTCCGCAGTCAGATCGGGGATCCTTCAGGGGTGTAGGGGTCGCTCCCCGAGGGGAGGGGGTTGGCGTAGGGTTAGTGGGGGAGGGGTGTGAGGGTGTAGAGTAGGGACGGAAAGGGGAGAGAGAGAGATACAGGGCTGGGGGTTCAGGTTCGGAGGTTGAATGGCATGGGGAGTCGGAGTTGGCCGGGGGTGTGGCGGTGTAGAGTGAGGGGTATAGGGACGGGGAGGTGTCATGGGGAAGGGGGGGGTAAAAGGACCGGGGTGTGATGTTGGCAGGGGGGGGGGTACAGGAGATGGGGGGACGCCTCGGGGGGGTAAAAGTTGTTGGGAGGCGCGTAGGGAGGGGGAGTAGGTCTCCCAGGTTCTTGGTAACCTGGATTAGGGGCGGTGGGAAGAGGTGGAGTTGCTGCGTCGGGGGACCCCAGGGTTTCTTTTTCCCCGGGTCTTGGGGTTACAGGATGGGGAGGGGGACGAGGGGTGGCCGGGCGAGGGCTGTCCTCTTCGGACACTGTGGAGAGGTATGATTCAGCTACAACCCTCTCCTTTCCTAACTGCTTAAATCTCTTTCGTGTCCTTCTAACAGGACGAGCGGGCCCAGCGTTATCTAAGGCCTTTTGGCACTGGGCCATTCTTCCCTGAATCTGATGCATCAGCCCTACCAGCTCTGCACGGCCATAGGGGCCTTCACGGGATACCCATCCCTCCTCCATCCATCTCTTCACGTACTTGCTTCGCCTTCTAACCCACTTATCTGTTTCCTTCTTTCCTATCAGTTCCCCTTGTCGGGCCTGTCGCCGACGGAGATGGTCCTCGACCAGTCTAGACTGCTCTATGGTGGTCAGAGGGGCCTTCATTCTGTCTTTCTTCAGCTTTACCTCAGCTAGGTAGCTTTCTGTTCTTTCTCACTAAAACCTGTCTTATTCTACTTGCTTGTTCTTTTCTTCTACCGTGTCTACGCCTTCTTCGTGGCGTCGCACACGCACTTCTTATCTGTCCGTCAGTGAGACCAAAGGGCATACAGGGGAAGTGAAAGGGAGGGAGAGTCAGAGGGTGGGGAAGAATTGGAGGGATCTAGAGGAGGAGGGAGAGAGGTAGAAATAGTGGGTGGGGGGCGGGAGAGAGAGGTATGGGGGGAGGTATGAGGGGAGAGTGAGAGGGAGGGAGAGAGGGAGAGAGGTGGATGGGGGTGGGAGGGAGAGTGTGAGGGAGAGGGGGAGGTATAGAGTGAAGAGAGGGAGAGAGAGAGAGATGAGGGGGTGAGGGAGAGAGGGAGGTAGAGAGGGAGGTGTGTGGGGAGGGTCGGTGAGAGAGATAGGAATGTCTGGGTGAGGGAGTGAGAGAGGGAGAAGGAGAGTGAAGGGTGCGGAGAGAGGCATAAGGGGAGGGTAGGAGGGAGGGTGAGAGAGAGATGGGGGTGTGGGGGGCAGAGGGGAAGGGAGAGAGAACGGTGACAGTGGGGGAGGGAGTGGGGAAGGTGTTGAGAGGGGTGGGGGAGAGAGGGAGAATAGGGGATGGAGAGTGAGAGGTGAGAGAGGGGGTGCGAGAGAGATCGGTATGAGGGGAGAGTGGGAGGGAGAGAGAGAGATAAGTGGGGGTGCGGGCGAGAGAGAGAGAAAGGGAGAGAAAGGGGAAATAGGGGAGAGGAGAGGCAAAGGTGTAGAGAGAGGTGTGGGGGGAGAATGGGAGGGAGAGAGATAGTTGGGGGTATGAGGGAGCGTGGGAGAGGGAGGGGGGGGTGTATAGAGGGAGAGAGGTGGAGGGAGAGAGGAAGGTGTAGAGTGGGGGAAGAAGGGAAAGTGGGGGGGAGAGGGAGAGTTAGGTGGGGGTTCAGGAGAGAAAGGGGGAGAGGGAGAGAAAGGTGAGAGAGGGGGGGGAAGAGATAAAGGTGGAGAGAGGGGTGAGAGAGGAGAATGGGGGGGAGAGAGGTAGATGGGAGGGGGAGGGCGAGGGGGAGGGTGAGAGGGAGGTATAGAGAGAGGCATGATGGGGGAAGAGAGAGAGAGAGAGAGAGAAAGAGAGAGAGAGAGAGAGATGAGAAGAAAGGGGAAAGAGCACAAAAAGAATTATTAGTTGAGCTTAGTCTTTTTTCTTTAGTATTTGTATTTTCTATATATGCACATATATAGATTTTTATTTATTTATTATTTTTTATTTTATTTATTTATTTATTTCAAACTTCGCACACACACACACTCTAGCACCAGGGACACCCAGAAGTCCGTGCTCACACACGGCAAACGACACGGCGCGCGCGGGCCCGTCCAGTGAGTGCACCCGGTGTTCAGGCACTCCCAAATACACTCAATGCCCAGACACACACACACACACACTCGCCTAGCTCTGGGTGTGCGCTTCTCCTTAGAAGGCAATGCACGAGCACCCACAGCAAACACACACACCCGAACTACGATTCGGTGACTGACATATTCCACGTATGCACCCGTGGCAGACAATCTTAATGCTTACACACCTGCTTGGGCAGGTCTGTAGTATGCATTCACACTCAGTTAACCGCCATGGGCGATCACACGCACAGCATACGGAAAAGGCGCTCCCACACCCGCACGTGCACATATACAACTCTAACTCTCGTTCAGATAAACGGAAAGCACTCGCGCACGTGCAGCAGACGCACTTGGCGCGGGAGTGCCCGCCCGCACAGGGGCAACCTGAGGACATAGGCACGCTGTAATATAAGTAACCCGTTATAAATTCGCCTCTTTTCTCCGGTATCGTTTACACCCGTCGTTATCTCTACGTGGCTGTCTTTTATCCGAGGGGACCCACACACATTAGTAATCACGTGTTACTCAGACGTAGCCCGCCTTCTCCGCGGCGTCACGCCCTCGCCCACGTAACCACGTAGCAGCTTAAATCGACGTGCTTTCTCCGCCCCGCCGCATTCATACGTGCGCAATCACGTGGCGGTCAGACGTAGCCCGCCTTCTCCGCGGCGTCCCGCCTTCGCCCACGTAATCACGTAGCAGCTAAAAATCGACGCGCTTTCTCCGCAGCGTCACTTCCGCACATGCGCAACCACTTGGCAGACAGAACTAGCAGGAACTAGCCAGCCCTCTCCGCGGCGTCACTACCGCACATGCGCAATCACTTGGCAGACAGAACTAGCCAGCTTTCTCCACAAGCACTTCCGTCCGTCTTCATACACCTCTACTTTGTAAGTACATACACACATAAACCACTATATATATACATATATATACTAATATATATATGTATTTATATTCCTACTTCACTCCTTTAATAACACGCGTGTTTTCGCCTTAAGCGGCGTCACGGTGCGGTGGGAGGCTTCTTGCGCCTAAAGACCAGCGGTCTTCCCCACGATCTTTATATATTCTAATTGACGCGTACAAGACGTAGGTGCTTTAGAGCACGGTTTTTCTGACTATTACTCGCCCTTTGGCGTTGGCGCCGTGCGCAGTTTTCTGACTATTACTCGCCCTTTGGCGTTGGCGCCGCGCGCAGTTTTCTGACTATTACTCGCCCTTTGGCGTTGGCGCCGCGCGCAGTTTTCTGACTATTACACGTCCCCGACGTTGGTCCCAGCGACTGGGACTATATACTACAATTACACACCCGCGGCGATGCCCCCGTGGCCCCCCCCCCGTGATGCCTCTCGGCCCTCACGTGTGTTATATTCTACCCGCGGGCCTCACCACTCACGCTCTTCAGTGTACATTCTATGCTTTGAATTCAACTCACTTAAAACGGGGATAGTCCTACCCTTTGTCACACCGTCCCCTAATTTGACTGGGCCTATGGTTAATTTAAATCCATGTGCTACCGGGGATTGTCCTATACAGATTTGACATGTTTTTCTTTTCTATTTTGTCAGGTTCTGCTTACCAGATTAGTTGGCGCCTGGGACGGTGCCCTCGGGGTCGGACGTCCTCCCGCCTGGTCGGTTGATTTGGCCTCTCTCGTCCGTCAATAAAAATCAGTTGCGTGTTCAATAAAAATCACGTCGGGGTCACCAAGTGTCGTTAAAAAACAAGAATATGACGGACGGTGGAGATAAAAGAGAAGAGGCCAAGACAACGAAGGAGGTTTCACCTATGTGTCTGAGTTTATTCAACAATTACCAATTACCACATCTGATCAAATGAGCATAGAGTCTGAGGGGCACATAACCGAATAGTACTATAAGCTCCCTAGAGAACTGAGGCACCCCTGCTTAGAGCCTGCCTCCGGATAAGTGCAATGAAGGAAGTGCTCCATGTTAAAATCACCCATACTTGAGTAGTACTAGAGGGTCCCTGCCTGGAGGCATGTAATAGTTGAAGTTGCAGTCCATATTCCGGAATCACTACCTGGCTGCCTACCCGACTTTGGGTGCTCTTTTCCCCGCAGACATTGAGTGTAAGGTCCCTGCCTGGACCATGGTCAAATACATGGAAGTTGAAGTCCATGTTCCGGAATATCACCTGGCAACCTACCCGAATTTGGGTGCTCATTTCCCCGCACACATTCGGGAGAGGGTCCCTGCCTGGATCTAACAGAGTTGGAAGTTGAAGTCCTCCCAAATATGACCTGGTTACTTACCTGAGTTTAGATGCTCATTTCCCCGCATACATTCGGGAGAGGCTCCCTGTCTGGATCTAAGTAATAAAGTTGGAAGTTGAAGTCCATGTTCCGGAATATCACCTGGCTACCTACCCGACTTTGGGTGCTCATTTCCCCGCATACATTCGGGAGAGGGTCCCTGCCTGGATCTAAGTAATAAAGTTGGAAGTTGAAGTCCATGTTCCGGAATATCACCTGGCTACCTACCCGACTTTGGGTGCTCATTTCCCCGCACACATTCGGGAGAGGGTCCCTGCCTGGATCTAACAGAGTTGGAAGTTGAAGTCCTCCCAAATATGACCTGGTTACTTACCTGAGTTTAGATGCTCATTTCCCCGCATACATTCGGGAGAGGGTCCCTGCCTGGATCTAAGTAATAAAGTTGGAAGTTGAAGTCCATGTTCCGGAATATCACCTGGCTACCTACCCGACTTTGGGTGCTCTTTTCCCCGCAGACATTGAGTGTAAGGTCCCTGCCTGAACCATGGTCAAAAACATGGAAGTTGAAGTCCATGTTCCGGAACAAAACCTGAATGCCTACCCGACTTTGGGTGCCCTTTCCCCGCAGACATTGAGTGTAAGGTCCCTGCCTGGACCATGGTCAAAAACATGGAAGTTGAAGTCCATGTTCCGGAACAAAACCTGAATGCCTTCCCAGCTTTGGGTGCTCATTTCCCGGCACACATTCGGGAGAGGGTCCCTGCCTGGAGGTAAGTAATAGAATTGGAAGTTGAAGTCCTACCGAATATGACCTGGTTACTTACCTGAGTTTAGGTGCTCATTTCCCCGCACACATTTGGGAGAGGGTCCCTGCCTGGATCTAAGTAATAGAGTTGGAAGTTGAAGTTCAAGTTCCGGAATATCACCTGGCTACCTACCCGACTTTGGGTGCTCTTTTCCCCGCAGACATTGAGTGTAAGGTCCCTGCCTGGACCATGGTCAAAAACATGGAAGTTGAAGTCCATGTTCCGGAACAAAACCTGAATGCCTTCCCAGCTTTGGGTGCTCATTTCCCGGCACACATTCGGGAGAGGGTCCCTGCCTGGAGGTAAGTAATAGAATTGGAAGTTGAAGTCCTACCGAATATGACCTGGTTACTTACCTGAGTTTAGGTGCTCATTTCCCCGCACACATTTGGGAGAGGGTCCCTGCCTGGATCTAAGTAATAGAGATGGAAGTTGCAGTCCATATTCCGGAATCACTACCTAGCTGCCTACCCGACTTTGGGTGCTCTTTTCCCCGCAGAGATTGAGTGTAAGGTCCCTGCCTGGACCATAGTCAAATACATGGAAGTTGAAGTCCATGTTCCGGAACAAAACCTGAATGCCTTCCCAGCTTTGGGTGCTCATTTCCCGGCACACATTCGGGAGAGGGTCCCTGCCTGGAGGTAAGTAATAGAATTGGAAGTTGAAGTCCTACCGAATATGACCTGGTTACTTACCTGAGTTTAGGTGCTCATTTCCCCGCACACATTTGGGAGAGGGTCCCTGCCTGGATCTAAGTAATAGAGATGGAAGTTGCAGTCCATATTCCGGAATCACTACCTGGCTGCCTACCCGACTTTGGGTGCTCTTTCCCCGCAGACATTGAGTGTAAGGTCCCTGCCTGAACCATGGTCAAAAACATGGAAGTTGAAGTCCATGTTCCGGAACAAAACCTGAATGCCTACCCGACTTTGGGTGCCCTTTCCCCGCAGACATTGAGTGTAAGGTCCCTGCCTGGACCATGGTCAAAAACATGGAAGTTGAAGTCCATGTTCCGGAACAAAACCTGAATGCCTTCCCAGCTTTGGGTGCTCATTTCCCGGCACACATTCGGGAGAGGGTCCCTGCCTGGAGGTAAGTAATAGAATTGGAAGTTGAAGTCCTACCGAATATGACCTGGTTACTTACCTGAGTTTAGGTGCTCATTTCCCCGCACACATTTGGGAGAGGGTCCCTGCCTGGATCTAAGTAATAGAGATGGAAGTTGCAGTCCATATTCCGGAATCACTACCTGGCTGCCTACCCGACTTTGGGTGCTCTTTCCCCGCAGACATTGAGTGTAAGGTCCCTGCCTGAACCATGGTCAAAAACATGGAAGTTGAAGTCCATGTTCCGGAACAAAACCTGAATGCCTACCCGACTTTGGGTGCCCTTTCCCCGCAGACATTGAGTGTAAGGTCCCTGCCTGGACCATGGTCAAAAACATGGAAGTTGAAGTCCATGTTCCGGAACAAAACCTGAATGCCTTCCCAGCTTTGGGTGCTCATTTCCCGGCACACATTCGGGAGAGGGTCCCTGCCTGGAGGTAAGTAATAGAATTGGAAGTTGAAGTCCTACCGAATATGACCTGGTTACTTACCTGAGTTTAGGTGCTCATTTCCCCGCACACATTTGGGAGAGGGTCCCTGCCTGGATCTAAGTAATAGAGATGGAAGTTGCAGTCCATATTCCGGAATCACTACCTAGCTGCCTACCCGACTTTGGGTGCTCTTTTCCCCGCAGACATTGAGTGTAAGGTCCCTGCCTGGACCATAGTCAAATACATGGAAGTTGAAGTCCATGTTCCGGAACAAAACCTGGCTACCTATCCGAATTTGGGTGCTCATTTCCCCGCTGACATTTGGTAGAGGGTCCCTGCCTGGAGGTATGTAATAGAGTTGGAAGTTGCCGTTCAAGTTCCGGAATATCAACTGGCTAAACTCAAATTAGGAGGCGTGGTCTGTATGAGTAGCAAGATGACGTAGGTGAGCTAAGGCTATAACTACTACCGTCTCTCCATTCAAATTCATACACGCGGCAAGAATCGACATTCATGAGATTGAGGAATCACAGACCAGGACAGCCAAATCCCACCAATTTAACCAGACCTTGGGTTGTCTCGAATATGGAAGACGTAAGTAGAGTTCTTGGAAGTTGATTGTTTCACAGTTGCATGTTTATGTCTGGACAGGTACCCAGAACACCTGAGGATAAAGAGGACCAAAAGACGTATGCTGAACTTAAACCATGTTCTTTACAGTATTTAGAGGATGAACAGGATGAGGAGACAGCAGATGAGGGTGACCGGTTCTCTCAGATCATTCCATCTTACCAGGAGCCCATGTCCCACATATTACAGCCGGTAAGTAGAATTCATGGATGTTGCTTTGTCAGAATTGAACCTCTTATTAAAGTGTGCTTTAACCAGACCTTGGGTTGTCTCGAATATGGAAGACGTAAGTAGAGTTCTTGGAAGTTGATTGTTTCACAGTTGCATGTTTATGTCTGTACAGGTACCCAGAACACCTGAGGATAAAGAGGACCAAAAGACGTATGCTGAACTTAAACCATGTTCTTTACAGTATTTAGAGGATGAACAGGATGAGGAGACAGCAGATGAGGGTGACCGGTTCTCTCAGATCATTCCATCTTACCAGGAGCCCATGTCCCACATATTACAGCCGGTAAGTAGAATTCATGGATGTTGCTTTGTCAGAATTGAACCTCTTATTAAAGTGTGCTTTAGTTGCTAATCATTTATATTTTATTTAGGTTGAGAGTACAATTACTGACAGCGACCAAGAGATGGATGCACTTGAGAACATTCTGAAAAGCACAGATTTCTCTCAGCTTCTGCAGAAACCAAAAAGATCTCAGCAGCACCTGCGAAGACAGATAAAGAAAAAGATCCATCAGAAGGCTCACAAGATTCAGAAAAGAAGTGAGGAGAATAGAAAGAGCAGGAGCAAGAAGGAACAAAAGGGAAAGAATGAGAAGAAAGTAACAGTAACGAAGAAGCTTCCCTCTGGCAAACAGCATCCTGCCACAACCTCTAGAAAGGCAAGTTATGACCTGTAGAGGTAATTGATTGACTTCACTTGGGTTGCTGCTTAATAGTTGACCTCTTAATCTTTACAGGGTTGTAGGAGAACTTTGTACTTTTCACCAGAATTCCTAGCCATGCTCAGGCTGGCCTTCCAATTTGACATCCAGAAAAAGATCATCAGGATACGGAGTATTGAAAACACCCTTAACAAAAACCCAGCACTTCGTGGAATGTGCAGAAAGATGGATCTATCTGTTGAAAATGTTCGTACCAGACTTCGAATGATGGTTAAAGATCAAGATTGATGTAAACTGTACACATATTTCATTCATTAAAACGTTTGAATGGTGATTGCTGAAGTAGTCATGTCTTTAATTCACCTTTGCAACCATAAAGCTAAACCATAAAGGCTATAAGATGTACTAGATTGTGTAGCTTTTCTGGATGTTCATTCATGTAGTTGATATGGAACATTGTGTAGTTTTTTTGGTGGTTCATGTACATCTTTTGAAACATTGCGGAGCTTTCTGGAAGTTTACGTAGATGTTGTGGAATATTGTGTAGTTTCTCCGGAAGTTCATGTAGTTGTTTTGGAACACTGCTTAACTTAATTGGTGAACCTAATTGGCCCATTTAAATTACAAGGCGTGCCAAATCATCTGTATAAATAGCAAGGTTTGGCACTTGATCACTCCTTTCCACAACTGCGACCATGAAGGTAAGGACATATCTTACTGCATCTCCTTTTCTGAAAGCACATGTTGCTCTCTTGGAATGTAGCATAGATTTCCTGGATGTTCATGTAATTTTTTGGAACACTGTGTAGCTTTCCTGGATGTTCATGTAAGTCTTTTCGAAAACTGTGTAGCTTTCCTGGATGTTCATTTAATTGTTTTTGGAACACTGTGTAGCTTCCCTGGATGTTCATGTTGTTGTTGTGGACTGTTGTGAAGCTTTTCTGGAAGTTCATGTAGTAGGTTTGGAACATTGCGTAGCTTTTCTGGAAGTTTGTGTAGTTAATTTGGAATATTGCCTAGTTTTGCTGGACATTCATGTTACTCTTGTGGAATATTGTGTAGCTTTTCTGAAAGATAGTTATTGGGAATTGAAAAGCTAAAATAAAGGTCACATCTAAAAGTCACATATATTTCTGTCTCTGTTATACCTGATTAATAATAGCAAAAGAAGAAGTGTCCAAAGTGCCCTGATTCCCTAGTAAACCTTTCCCGTCACCTGCGTGATGTTCACCAAATTGATGATCCAAAATAAAGAAGGCTTCATGTTAGTGCAAGATCTCGACGTTACAGTGGGACGCTGCGCTGCCCATTACCCAACTGCACGGACAAGTGTTATACACGGCTGGACAAGCATCTGATGGGGATCCATAAGCAACAGGTTTTACTTTTACAAATGATCATATGTTATTGGGAAGATGTATTTTGCTACATTAAAACAATTTGAAACGCAATATTTTAACAGGGTGCACGTCTAAAAGAGATGCTAACGAAGGCCAAAAGAAGAGCCATTCACCAGGAGCTCCAGGCTATGAAGAGGGCCCCAGGTCAAACTGCACAACCACCAGCACCAGCACCTCCGAACCCAACAATTGCACATCTAGCAAATGAAATAAATAGCCTCAAGCAAGATGTATCGATGCTTCAGAAGGAGGTCAACTACCTCAAGACCCTTTGCTCCACAACTCCACAACAGCCCTCCTTGCGACCCCCTAGACCAAAAAAACAATCAACACCACTCCTTCCTGAACCCACATCACTGGCCTCGCCCAGCATGCTCCAGCCTTCGTCAGCAACAGCTCCATCGCAGTCCCCTCTTCCTAGCCCGCCAGGACTTAGAAAAAGGATTCCCCTGCCTAATCTGGGTAAGTTCATGAAAGTGCTTGTTTGGAAATTTAGGGGTTAACCAAAATGTGTATACTTTTGGGCCTAGGGATAGCCCCATGTTGCTGCTTCTCTACTAAGGGTTGACAGGGAAGGACTAGGAGCAGAAGGTACTCAATTAGGAAATGGGTATCCCACATGCTGTCTTATTGTTGAATACCCATTTTTCAGATAATGTTCTGGACAAATTTGAAGCCAGCCTCATTGGGCCTAACCAGTCCCAACAGGCAATTAGGAACATCAAACAAAGGAGGAGTTATGTGAAGGAATTCCTCATTTTTATGTCTGGAGACAAGGGGGACATCAACAAGACCTTCAATTTTCTCAATGATATGCAAAACCTGAATAGGTGTGTTTTCACTGTTCTCTTCAATATGACATATGAATACACATGAATACACATGAATACACTAATACTTTAAAGATTTTAAAATGCAGTCCACATTTGAAGTGCTTATATATTGCTTTCCATTTTTTTCTTCTCAAGATACCTGACACGTCTGAATGGTAGACTGAAGGCAACCAGTCAGGTGCATATCATTTTGGATATTGAGGCCTTCTTTAAATTTCTCAAACTGCAGACTTGTAGGCTCACTCCAAAAAAGATTGCCTGCATTTTAGAAAAGCTCGCCTTATGGAAAAAATGCTTAGGGCCCCGAGTTGTGGTTCAAAGACAAGAGTATCGGAGGCTTAAATGTGGTAAGTTTGAATGAAAAGAGTTGCTGATAAGAGGTATGCTGGTCTCAACATGGTGTACTGGTCTCAACATGGTGTACCTTTTTTCTCTTACAGCAAAACTCATACCAGCTGAACACCTCCTTGCCTTCATCCAGCAAACTGTGGTCAGGCTGCCTCAAGCACTGCAAGAACTAACTGAGGACCCAGCCAGTCTTGTTTTGCAGGCCAGAGTGGTAGGGTTGTTGGTGGGGGGCATGGCTTCCACCACGGGGCACAGGAAGTGCATATTCATGGGCATGACTGAAGGGAATGTGCAGAGGGCAGAAGCTTATAAAAGCACTTTTACCATTACAGTGAGTATATCAAATGCGGCAAATGCATTCATGTAAAGTTATTGCAACCTGTCTGGTAGTTTGTCTTTTCTAATGCTTGTCCATTTTCTCAGGTACCTTTGCATAAAACGGCCAAGACCTTTGGTGCTGGCAAGGTCTGTATTCGAAAAGACCTCTTCCAACTTCTCCGGGACTTCTGTGAAGTAAGACCCAGCCTACCAGGCTACGACAAGGCACCAGAGACCTTATTTTTTAACTCCTCAGGCAATGAATTGACACGGATGGGAGTATTTGTAGGATGTGCATGGAAGGACTGTGGACTCCCAGGCTCACCCACGATCACAGACATCCGCACTGCGATTTCCACTCATGTATGTTCCTATCAACTTTACCAAAAAGCTGATATTTTTTCTGATATTTGCTATATCTATAAAGCTCTTTCTCTCCCACAGACTGATGTGGTACTTCCTTTCGAGGAGAGAGCAAAAGTGTCCCAAGCCATGGCACATGATTTGCAGACGGCAAGAAAATTTTATGTGCCTGAGGCAACTGCACAGCAGGCCAGAGGAACAGCATTGAGCATTCTGAAGTCCCTAATGACCTCAGTCAACCAGACAAGTGAGTCTCATTTCTGGTGTTTTCTTGATTTTGTAACCATTGCCATGATGTCTTCTAAGTGGCTGATGAATTGTACAGAAAAACAGCTCCCTCGCCATGATATGCCAGAGGAGCCCATGCAGACCGTGGAGGAGGCAGATCAGCAGGGTCAGACACAGGCGCAGGGAATACTAAAAGATGATTTAGAGGTGTCTACCTCTTCAGATGACTCTGAGGATGAGGAGGGGAAGACAATGGACCAGGAGACATTGGCAGAGTCAGAGGTGTCGGAGTCTGCAGACTCAAGCGACTTTGAGGACGAGGGTCAGGTGAAGGAGGTAATGGTGCAGGGCCAGGAGCAAGCGCAGTCTGAGTCCTGTAGCTCTGAGCCTGACTCCAGTGAGTCAAGTGAAGAGAGCCAGGACTCAGGGGAGTCAGGGGAACCAGGGGAGGTAAGCAGATCAAGGAACTCAAACAACATACAAGATTAAGGTCTAATATGCTATTAATATAGTTTCATTTACAATTTTGTTTCAGATTTTTCTTTCAATTGTATGGTTAGCAATATCAACCCATGTATGTTTCTGTGAACTTTACCAAAGAGCTGATGATCTATAAAACTCATTCTCTCCCACAGACAGAAGTGGCACTTCCCTCTGAGGAAAGCGAGAAGGTCTCTCAAACAACACCTGAATGGCCACCACGAATCAAGCTGGATATATTGAGGGCTCTAATAGAATCTTTCACACCAGGTAAAAGTGGGTCTCATTTTTGGTGTTTTCTTTCTTTTGTAACCATTGTCATGATGTTTTCTAAGTGTCTGATGAATTGTACAGACAAACAGACCATGGAGGAGACAGGTCAGCAGGAGAGACAGGATGAGGGGATACCTGAGAAGGCAATGGAGCTGGACCACGAGACATCGGCAGACTATGAAGCTGAGGGGTCAGGTCAGCAGGAGACACAGGATCAGGGGATACTTGAGAAGGCAATGGAGCTGGACCATGAGACATTGGCAGACACTGAAGCTGAGGGGTCAAGGGACTTAAGTGACTCAGAGGAGGGTCAGATGAAGACTGGGAATCAGGGCCAGGAGGAAGAGTCAGAGTCCGAGTATGAGTCTGAAGACTCAAGCGCCTCTGAGGCAGTGGGTCAGTTGAAGGGCCAGGAGGAAGAACAATCCGAGAGTAGCTCTGAGTCTGCGGACTCGAGCGAGTCAGATTCTGAGTCCCAGAGTCCCACTGTTACTACCACAATGGTAGGAGGAAATTATGTGTGTTAAAACATTAAAAAGTTGTTCAACTAAAAGCATGGAATTTGAAGTAGAATTTCTGGAATGTCAATTGAGTGCCTACACCTGACATTGTGTGCTACTTAGCCCTTAAATATTCTGTAGACAGTCCCTGCCTGGACCATAGTCAAATACATGGAAGTTTAAGTCCATGTTCCGGAATATCACCTGGCTACCTACCCGAATTTGGGTGCTCATTTCCCCGCATACATTCGGGAGAGGGTCCCTGCCTGGATCTAAGTAATAGAGTTGGAAGTTGAAGTCCTCCCAAATATGACCTGGTTACTTACCTGAGTTTAGATGCTCATTTCCCCGCATACATTCGGGAGAGGCTCCCTGTCTGGATCTAAGTAATAAAGTTGGAAGTTGCAGTTCAAGTTCCGGAATATCACCTGGCTACCTACCCGAATTTGGGTGCTCATTTCCCCGCATACATTCGGGAGAGGGTCCCTGCCTGGATCTAAGTAATAAAGTTGGAAATTGAAGTCCATGTTCCGGAATATCACCTGGCTACCTACCCGACTTTGGGTGCTCATTTCCCCGCACACATTCGGGAGAGGGTCCCTGCCTGGATCTAACAGAGTTGGAAGTTGAAGTCCTCCCAAATATGACCTGGTTACTTACCTGAGTTTAGATGCTCATTTCCCCGCATACATTCGGGAGAGGCTCCCTGCCTGGATCTAAGTAATAAAGTTGGAAGTTGAAGTCCATGTTCCGGAATATCACCTGGCTACCTACCCGACTTTGGGTGCTCATTTCCCCGCACACATTCGGGAGAGGGTCCCTGCCTGGATCTAACAGAGTTGGAAGTTGAAGTCCTCCCAAATATGACCTGGTTACTTACCTGAGTTTAGATGCTCATTTCCCCGCATACATTCGGGAGAGGGTCCCTGCCTGGATCTAAGTAATAAAGTTGGAAGTTGAAGTCCATGTTCCGGAATATCACCTGGCTACCTACCCGACTTTGGGTGCTCATTTCCCCGCACACATTCGGGAGAGGGTCCCTGCCTGGATCTAACAGAGTTGGAAGTTGAAGTCCTCCCAAATATGACCTGGTTACTTACCTGAGTTTAGATGCTCATTTCCCCGCATACATTCGGGAGAGGGTCCCTGCCTGGATCTAAGTAATAAAGTTGGAAGTTGAAGTCCATGTTCCGGAATATCACCTGGCTACCTACCCGACTTTGGGTGCTCATTTCCCCGCACACATTCGGGAGAGGGTCCCTGCCTGGATCTAAGTAATAAAGTTGGAAGTTGCAGTTCAAGTTCCGGAATATCACCTGTCTGGGGAAATTCTGACCCCTTGTGGCCGTCTACTGACATTACACTAACAATTTTCAAAAACTGGAAAAAAATAGTTAAACGTTATATTTTTTTAAACAAGTCACAAGTACAAACAACAAAAATATAGAAGTATCTCTTAATTTGTTTTGGTACATTTCTCTGAACCCTTAGGCCTTTATATGGAATTCCAGATTTTCTACTTGGAAGTGCGCGGAATTTAGAGGCATCCATTGACTTAACATTGGATGCGCCTGTTGCTTTCGCTAACCTTGGAATTGCAGTAGGTTTTGTGGAAATATTCCAACAAAAATACCAATAACTCCAAGATTGCTACACGCAATTCCGGAATTGGGATACCGTGTGCCTAACCCTAACCCTAGCCTAACCCTAACCTAACCCTAGGCTAACCCTAACCCTTACCTAACCCTAACCCTAACCAAGCCCTTATCCTAGCCTAACCCTAACCTGACCCTAGGCTAACCCTAACCCTTACCTTAAAAAAAAAATAAAATAAAAAAAATACCTAAACCACGCCCCCTTATCGTACGAAAGTGACGTCGGACTTGGTATGGTTGGAAAGAAGAGGTTTTCACCTTTCTATAAACGTTGGTCTCATGACTCTAGCACATTCCTAGCCAGAGATATGAACTTGTGAGCGCACAATGGCCATCCGCGTCGCATGCGCGTCACTTTGACGCGTTTTTCGCCCGTAACTTTTGAACGCAAAGTCGGACAATGTCGGACAAAGCCTCCATTCCCACTAATTCGACCACGCTGAACACGCTGGTATGAGCCACGTATTTTTAAGACTTACCGTTCTCGAGATACGTCCGATTTAGCGCTTTTTACGCCACCACGCCCCCTTATCGTACGAAAGTGACGTCGGACTTGGTATGGTTGGAAAGAAGAGGTTTTCACCTTTCTATAAACGTTGGTCTCATGACTCTAGCACATTCCTAGCCAGAGATATGAACTTGTGAGCGCACAATGGCCATCCGCGTCGCATGCGCGTCACTTTGACGCGTTTTTCGCCCGTAACTTTTGAACGCAAAGTCGGACAATGTCGGACAAAGCCTCCATTCCCACTAATTCGACCACGCTGAACACGCTGGTATGAGCCACGTATTTTTAAGACTTACCGTTCTCGAGATACGTCCGATTTAGCGCTTTTTACGCCACCACGCCCCCTTATCGTACGAAAGTGACGTCGGACTTGGTATGGTTGGAAAGAATAGGTTTTCCCCTTTCTATAAACGTTGGTCTCATGACTCTAGCACATTCCTAGCCAGAGATATGAAGTTGTGAGCGCACAATGGCCATCCGCGTCGCATGCGCGTAACTTTGACGCGTTTTTCGCCCGTAACTAACCCTAGACTCTTTGGTTGTGTCCACAGACACTTAAGCCCCCACGCCACGTCAAGGCAGAGTCCTTGTGGAGGTTAGTACTTTTTTTGGTGTTTTTATTGATTTTTTTTTGTTTGTTTTTTTCATGAACTACATACATATAACAATGATTAGGAACTATGTACAGTAACAAAAAAAGAACAGCAGATACTAATAATGCTCTCAATTTTTAAACTGCTGCACAAATCTGCTGCCTTTTTTTAACAAAGGCTTTGAGTGTCCTTGCAGGCAGCCTCTTTACCTCAGTGTCCCTGAGGTAAACTTGATAGGCCTGCCTGTGGGTCAGGGCAGGGCTTAAATCAATTAGTGCCAACTCCTCACTTGACCAGTAGGTTTTGGTGTTTGAAGGGAAGTAGCGGATCTCCCGCCTTCTTACTCTAGCTGGCTCCTGATCCTCTTCAACCCCCTGGACATCATCGTCCTGCTGGTCCTGCTCCTCCTCCTCAATCTTCGCCTTCTCCGATGGCGGCTGCTTTGCAGGAGGTGCTGCTTTTCTAGGGGGGAGGCGGGTGGGGATTGTTTCATGCAGCTTCCATAATTTAAATGGAGTCCCCTTTGGGAGCATACATTTAGAGAGGAGCAGCAACTCCTGCATGCGGGCCATAGAAAAGGGCAACAATTTCAGAAGGTCCTCCAACGCCTTGAAGTTGACGAAGTCGTTGTTCTCCAACAGGGCAATGGAGGACAGGAAGGTGAGGACATTGAGTATGTCTGCCGTTGGCTTGAGTGCTGCAGAGACGCGCACCATGCACTTATGGAGCCACGGCATTCCCTGGTCCCTGTAGCGCTCCAGCTTGGAGTGGTACACGATGCCTCGCCTCTCCAGTTCCTGGAGGACCTGGCCCTGAACGACGGCAACCCTCGTGCTCACATGGACCGCCTTGCCCTTGATGAATAATTCAACAATGGACTTTTTGTCCCATGAGGCACGAGGGTGCCTTGTTTGCCAGACCCTGATGTGGGGGAACCACCGCAGCTGCAGCTCCTCAAGGCCAAGGGTGAGGCACTCTGAGACTGAGGCACCACTGCTTTCCACAAGTTCCTTAGCTTTATTAAAAAGCATGGGGAAGGGGAAGGCCTTTTTGCTGACAAGAAGCTCAATGAGCTTATCAGGCTGGGTGGCACCCACAACCTTGCTGAAGGCAGGTTGCTCATCCTGCTTCCACTCTTCCAGGCTGATGTCTAAGTCAGGCTTCTGGTAGAGGTCCTCGAGTAGGAGCCTCCATAACTGGGTTCCAACCACTGAGGGAGCAGCATCCAAGTCGTCGACCAGACGAAAGATCCGCATAACGCGGCTAACATTCCGTTGATCAACTGTCCAGTTGAGCAACGGTGGTGGGCTCACCTCAGCGGTGGCAGAGTTATGGGGCGACAGACCCGGGAACCCCCTGTGTCTTGTCAGAGACTTGGAGCGTGACGCAGACACGCCCAGGATCTGAGAAAGCTGGCCATCTGCTAGGGACAGGGGATGGCCATACAGAATTTCTTCAAGAGCCAGCTCACTCTGGAAGGCTCTCCAGGCATAATCGAAGCCTCCCCTACCTCTCCGAGTCTTGTAAGCCTCACTGAGGCGTTTCACATGATAATCAATTACTGGGCGCAGAACTGTAAACAGCCCCCTGCTCTCGACATCCTGAAAAGGAAGGAGCAAGGACCTGCCAGAGAGTTCGTCCCAGAGCTTGGCTATGTCAAAGGCATCCTCCGGATGCAAGATGTGGCGGAGGTTTGGGTGCTCGAAAAGCCTAACCTGCTCCAAGCGGCAGGTTAGTTGGCTTCCAAATTTGCACGACATGTCCACCATGTGCTCCAAATAAGTAACAGCTCTGCTGTACATTGCTGAAACAGTGCTTGGGTGGAGCATGTCGCAGCAAGTAATCACGCCACTAACCGGATGCTTGAACGGCTTACTGAGGTGGGTGTGTGGGGAGTTGGTGTAAACCTGAAGGAATGTTAGCTGGCCATCACATTCCCTCACACCACCAAGCACCCCCAGCAAACCCCTGGACAGGTCAATGTCCCTACCCTCAAGGGCACTTTGGTAGTTTGCTGTCTCTGACATCCCTAAGGCTGGGAAGAGGGCCCCACGGTCGCCCACCCACTCCTCCAGGCCAGACCTGGACCACATCAAGTGCATTCCAGTGCCTTGCATGGGTGAAATATTCAAGGCAAAGTGGACGGACACACTTCTGATGTGGTCCACGTCTGCCAGGCTGAGGAGATTGAGGGTGTCGGAGGACTTCTGCCCAAATTTGGTGAGGGTTATGAGGAAGGTGGCGTGCTCCTCGACATCAACCCTCTTCAATGCTGCGTCAAGAAGACCAAGGATGAATCCCTGGTCTTGTTTCAGAAGGTTGAAGTTAGAAAGATTGGAGAGACTATTCTTCTGAATGGAGGCACAGCCACGGTCCAAATCCCCCACATTCCTCAGACCTTCAGTGAAAGATACCCTGACCAGCTTTAAAAGGTCTGAGGTATACATCTCAGTGACATTACCGTCAAATGGAGCAGTCAGGGAGGCTTGACTATTACGCGGCACTACGGTAATGTTCAAAAACTCGCCAGATGAGGTCATTCGTAGTGTAATGCCCAACACCTGCTTTAGGGCTTTCAAGCCATTTTGGCTGCATTTCTTAAGAGGCAAATGTTTCTTAAGGAAGTGGTAGTGGTGCTGGACAATGCTGGGGAATTTTAAATACGGTAGATGGGGCTTCAGGGAGGTGAGGCATTCTAGCTCCACTACCAGCCCATCGATATCCCGGGTAATGCCCAGGTGCATCTGCCACCACTGATAGCAGGTTGAAAATAGCGGGACCCTGACATCCTCATCATGCAGGAAGGCCTCAACGCCTGAATGCTCATCGTATGCCTCAAGGAGGCGCTGGGAGTTTTCGTTTGCGGTGTTTATGAAGCTGTCCATGTTTCGAGAGAAAGCACGACTGAGCTGCCTCAGCCAGGGGCTCTCCTTATATACTCTGCCACCGCCTGTAGATCCGCCCCCTAACTCTAAGCTATAAAATAAAGGTTAAATAGATAATTCAACTCACTGATCCTCATATAGCTCCCCACTCGAAGGTCTCAGACCCTTGAAACTCATACCACTTGTTCATCTCTTCAAGACGGATTTTTTTAGACCAACCACAAGTTTTTCCGACCTTCTGTTCAGGAGTTATGAATTTATTAAAGAACGAAGTTATATTAATCTTATAACTCTTTAACCAAATGTTTTATATTTCGATTTCGAAAGACTTGTTTACATAATTGTTTCTCTTGAAAGGCAGGTCGTGGAGACCTGAAACCAAGTCCTACACCCACTAAATCGACCATGGCCTTTCCAACGGTACCACTCTTGACATCGTGCGATGTTGGGAAATATGTGTACATTCGTCACCATTACTTCGTTTTTTAATAAATTCATAACTCTTGAACCAAATTTTTTACACACTTGTGGTTGGTACCATTGGAAAGCCCGTGGTCGAATTAGGGGGATGGATCGTGGTTTCAAGTCCCTACCACCTTTGGACATTCGAATTCAAAAGAATTATGGTATGGTCGAGAAATTTAAAGGACCACCTTCAAAAAATTAACACAAAATGGATGGTACCAATAGACTCTAAATGGTCTGAAACGTGCTCTAAACATGTTTTCTACTAACATGTTTTGGCTGTCAACACTTAGAAAAATGTTAGAAAAATCGGGCCTATTCATTTCCAATGGGAAACGGTTTTTGCTAAATATCTCCTGAACCAAAGGTCATGGCGACTTCTAAGTGGGTGGCGTCAGACCTAATTCGTGGTCTCTGAACACGCCTGAGGTGGTCCCATGTCGATCTCACTTTCCGTTCCGGAGATATGGCAAAAAAAACAAAAAAAACGGCCGTATCTCCGGAACCGGAAGTCATGGAGACTTGGGGGTGGGCTCATTGTGATTTTTAGGCCTCATTTAGGGGGGGTAGAACTTGGTTTGATCCACATGGGATATTCCTATCTGAAGATATTCGCATGTGGGTAGGGGTACCCATTACCTCGCTGAGCCTGTAACCTAACCCTAACCCTAACCCTAACCCTAACCCCTAACCCTAACCCTAACCCTAACCCTAACCACTACTGATGATGTGTCCTAACATTTCGATAGTACGTTTATACTAAACCAGGAATACAACCTAATTCCAAACCGAGCCAACGGAATATAGGGTTTTAAAACCATTTCATCCCGGTTAAAACTCACTCCAAAGGTGACTCCTATTTTTTTAAATAAATAAATATACCAATCAAATAATGACTCATCGAAAAGACGAAAGAAGAAAGAAAAACCTTTAAGTCTATAGTATAAAAACAATACTGGTTTTAATACAAGACAGATAACTAATTCATTTTAATAATGCATTAATGTTAAAAGGGGCGTGACGAGAGAGCTGCGGATGACTGGATATTGGCGAGTGCATTGCCTTTGATCCCCCATTCAACTGCCCAGTCGTCGGACGAGGTGGGGGGGGTCATCGAGATAACTTATACAAACCTAACCAGCCAGGGCCATCGAAAGAACGGGCTCTCTCCAAGTCCATTTCAACCCCTTACCGGCACTGTTGGCTCTGTGGGTTCCACCAGGCTGTGGCCTGGTGGTGTCTATAGAGGGAATAGTGTTGGTTCTCATTGCAGCATAATTTGTAAACCGTTATTAATTAACAACCTTCTTCACTTACTTTAGACAGCATCGATTCCTCTCTCTCTCTCTCTCTCTCTCTCTCTCTCTCTCTCTCTCTCTTCTCTTCTCTTCTCTTCTCTCTTCTCTCCTCTCTTCCCTCATGAAAGTGAGGGAGTAGAGGGAGGTAGAGTTTACATGCCCGATCCGGCAGGGGTGAGTTCAGTCCGTACAGACCTCTCACCTTGACTCTACCTTCCCTAAACCTAACCCTTAACCCAACCCTAACCCTTAACCATAACCTTAACCCTTAACCATAACCCCTAATCCTAACCCTTAACCCCTAATCCTAACCCTTAACCCCATCCCTAACCTTTACCCTAACCCTAACCCCTCACTCTCTTACCTAACCCTTAACCCCATCCCTAACCTTTACCCTAACCCTAACCCCTCGCTCTATCTTACCTAACCCTAACCTTAACCCCTAGCCCTAACCCTAACCCTTAACCATAACCCCTAATCCTAACCCTTAACCCCATCCCTAACCTTTACCCTAACCCTAACCACTCACTCTATCTTACCTAACCATAACCCTCTAACCCTAACCCTTAACCCCATCCCTAACCTTTACCCTAACCCTAACCCCTCGCTCTATCTTACCTAACCCTAACCTTAACCCCTAGCCCTAACCCTAACCCTTAACCATAACCCCTAATCCTAACCCTTAACCCCATCCCTAACCTTTACCCTAACCCTAACCACTCACTCTATCTTACCTAACCATAACCCTCTAACCCTAACCCTTAACCCCATCCCTAACCTTTACCCTAACCCTAACCCCTCGCTCTATCTTACCTAACCCTAACCTTAACCCCTAGCCCTAACCCTAACCCTTAACCATAACCCCTAATCCTAACCCTTAACCCCATCCCTAACCTTTACCCTAACCCTAACCACTCACTCTATCTTACCTAACCATAACCCTCTAACCCTAACCCTTAACCCCATCCCTAACCTTTACCCTAACCCTAACCACTCACTCTATCTTACCTAACCATAACCCTCTAACCCTAACCCTTGCTCTGAGGGCCTCTCAGATCTATCTCTAACTAACCCCCCTTGCCCTAACCCTAACCTTTCCCTTAAACCTTTATTCCACCTTATCTAACCCTAACTCAACTCTAATCTATCTCTAAACACGGGAGTGTGGTCTGATGCCAATATGGGATCTGAGGCCTCTCAGATCCATCTCTGACTCTATACCCGAACATAACCACCAGTAACGTCTGTGGTTATTCATTTTCTTTTCATAACTGATTTTCTGAATATCATAGGAATTCGGAAACAGCGTCCGTCAGATGGTTTGTGGCGACTCGGAACACGGCAGTCTTGTCCCTGACTTAATACGACGTTCCATTCCAGAGATACAGCAGACTGCATCTCCGCCTCAAGATCGAGCGTTTTAAGGTACTTCCGGTTCACGTAGAGCGTTGAGGTGGGTTCCATTGGATAGCGCGTACCTGATTTAGTGGGGGTAGAACCAACCTGGGTGTCTTTACGACCTATATAACTAAAGTTATTACCCAAAACGCGTTTAGGGGAGGGTTAATGCAAATAAACAATGCGTTGCATTCTGGGTAATCGTATCGCGAAATCACTCTCCTAGTGTTAATTCCTTAACGAAGTCACGAATCAAGATTCTGATTGGACAGGATGGATACCATTACCCATCAGAAGAATACAACACAATTTATGTTTAATCAATATTGAAACCGTTATTGAAGTTAACACCTGGAGATTAGACTATAACATGAATATGGAGTTTTTTCTAAAGCCATTTCCTGGGGTCGTGCGGTGTATGTGGCACAGGATAAAGGCTTTTTAGCTTAACATGTTGTTTAGCACCCTGCGCTGTATGGAGCTGACGTGGCTTCATCATCAGAACAGAGCTTCGGTCCTGATTGGCCAAACCAGAGCTACCTAGCGGTGTTAACAACTGGTTTGTGCTGATCAGGTGGTGAGTGTTACACACACACACACACACAATGTTTTTTCTGCAACTCGTTTCCAGAACCATCCTGCTTTTTCAAAGCTCAATAAGGTAATGACCATAGGAAATTAATTTTCACAATTAAAGCAATGTAGCCTTAAAATGTGTTATACTGCCCACTGGTGGAGAAAAGGGAAAACAACGTGACCTTTCTCAACTCCAGAACGCTCCTACTTTTTCAAAACTCAATAAGGTAATGGCCTTAAGAAATTACATTTCATAATTAAAGCAATGTATCCTTAAAAACGTTATACTGCCTCTAGTGGAGAAAAGGAAAACAACGTGACCTTTCTCAACTCCAGAACGCTCCTACTTTTTCAAAACTCAATAAGGTAATGACCTTAAGAAATTACCTTTCATAATTAAAGCAATGTATCCTTAAAAACCGTTTACTACCTCTAGTAGAGAATAATGAAAACAAACGATCAACAAATGATCAACTCTAAAACACTTTAACCCCAAAACCAATTCCATTTTGGATTCGACACGTCCTGAGACTTGATCAATCTCAGGCGGGCCTTCCTTAGGTGAGGGTGTATAGATGGTAATGGCCGAAACATCCGATGATCCTGAGGTCCACTACTGATGATGTGTCCTAACATTTCGATAGTACGTTTATACTAAACCAGGAATACAACCTAATTCCAAACCGAGCCAACGGAATATAGGGTTTTAAAACCATTTCATCCCGGTTAAAACTCACTCCAAAGGTGACTCCTATTTTTTTAAATAAATAAATATACCAATCAAATAATGACTCATCGAAAAGACGAAAGAAGAAAGAAAAACCTTTAAGTCTATAGTATAAAAACAATACTGGTTTTAATACAAGACAGATAACTAATTCATTTTAATAATGCATTAATGTTAAAAGGGGCGTGACGAGAGAGCTGCGGATGACTAGTTATTGGCGAGTGCATTGCCTTTGATCCCCCATTCAACTGCCCAGTCGTCGGACGAGGTGGGGGGGGTCATCGAGATAACTTATACAAACCTAACCCTAACCCTAACCCTAACCCTAACCCTAACCCTAACCCTCTAACCCTAACCCTAACCCTAACCCTAACCCTAACCCTAACCCCATCCCTAACCCTAACCCTAACCCTAACCCCATCCCCCACCCTCACCCTAACCCCACCCCCCACCCTAACCCCAACCCCATCCCCCATCCCAACGCTGACCCTAACCAAAACCCTACCCCCAACCCTCAATCCAACCCCCACCCCAACCCCAACCCATCCCCCCCTCCCACATCTCATCTCCATCGGTCCCTCCCACCTACTGGTGAACAAGAACCCTCCATGGATGGACCATTTGAGGTGGGACATCATCCAGGAGTGCCCGACCCCCTGAGTCAGGTGTCATTCCCTAACAGAATACCTGGGAATGACCCTGACATCAGGGCCGGAGAGGTCCAGGACCCCCAACCCAAAATCATCCCACTCATCAGCACATTCACACAAAACATTGTACACATACACTCAAAACTTAAACACACATTCACACAGACACAACACAATATCCCCTCCCTCCACAATCACAAAATCATCTCCGCCTTCAGAAAGAATCCCAACCTTAAGGACATCCTGGTGCGGGCCCGCTTCTCCACCAAAACCAGGAGCGCCCCTTCTCCACACCAGGGCCACTTTCAACAGCTGGCGGTTATCCACAACCGGCGCGCCTCCACCTCCAGCCCCATCCTGCAAAACATCACAATTAACGACACAAATGCCATTTACGCCATCACCTGCACAGACTGTCAAATCATATACATAGGCGAAACCAAACACTCCATACTCACCCGACTCAAACAACACCTTTACAACATAAACACAGGCACCCTCAACACACAACTGGTCACACACTTTCAACAGCACCCGGTCACATCACTTCACATCACGGGGCTGGAGGTGAAGACGTGCTGGTCAGACAGACAGAGGAAAGCGGCGGAGCACAGATGGATAAGGACATTGAGGACAGTCACCCCCTTGGGTTTAAACATTAGGGAGTAGAGTCCGCGTCGGGGCGGACCGGGTGGCGCCGGGACCGCCCGGCCTGCCTCCTCGGGCGGACCGTTGCGCGGCACCGGATCCCATGGTTTTAATTTGATGCATGTTTTTATACTTGTTCTTTAAATAAAGGGGCAAACCAACAAAAAAGTAACCACTACATATTTTTTATTGTATTTCTTTGAATGAATTGTATTGTTTTTATATTTGGAGTGTTTTACTTATGGTTTCTTATGCGTTTTAGGGCAGCAATGTATTTTATTGTATTATTTTACCCTGCCTTCCCTTACCAGCAGGGAGGAGCTCTTTTATTCTATTTATGTATCTTATTTATGGATTTTTGCCTCCTTCACGCGTGTGTTTTATCAACCTCCATCACACAACACTCTTTTAGTGTTCATTTATCTATCTATTTATTTATTTATTTATTTTACCCAACTTACTAGCACTTATTCTTAAATATTTCGTTTTTTCTCTTTTTATTATGTATTTATTTTCATCACACAACACTCTTTTAGTGTTCATTTATCTATCTATATATATATTTATTTATTTATTTATTTTACTCCACTTACCAGCACTTATTCTTAATATTTCGTTTTTTCTCTTTTTTTCTCTTTTTATTATGTATTTATTACTATGTTCCCACCTTGAGCTCCGCACCCTACCCGTTCTCTTATCCTTCTTCCTATTTATTATTTAGACATCGCTGCCTTTTTATTATAGAGGTGTGTGTGTGTGAGTGTGCGTGTGTGTTTTATTTCTCTGGTTTTATATTGACGCTCTTGGGATCCGATTGCCGCGCCGGGCCTTCGTGCGGGAGGCCGCCCGGGATCCCGACCTGTTGGGCCTCCGCCGGCCCTGGCGGGGACCTCCTCCCTCCACCCAATTTTAAACTAATCTTTTATATTATATTTTATTTAAATAATTGGGCTTTCCCTTAAAACCTGGTTTTATTCGAACCAATTACTGTGCTTCGCCCTTCCTCGGACCGCCAGCTGTCTTTTATCCCCATTTCTTTTATTACTTCATGTATATATTGTCTTTCTTTTTATTATTTTTTTATTCTTTTACAAAAAATAAATATATTAAAATGGGGAGAATAAGGACAAAACAAACAACCCCCCAAAAAAACAAAAAAACAACAAACAAAAAAACAAACTAAGGGCCGAATAGGAACACCGGACCTCTCGGAGGGACGAGGGAACGGGAGAGCGGGCCTTATTGAGGAGGATGGAGAGGCGGAGATGACGTGCCAGAGCCCCCATAGTCAATGACTCACATAAATACAAATGAATACAACAACCTAACCCTAACCCTAACCCTAACCCTCTAACCCTAACCCTAACCCTTATACAAACCTAACCCTAACCCTAACCCTAACCCTTATGATTACACCCTAACCCTAACCCTAACCCTAACCCCAACCCCGACCCTGACCCTAACCCTAACCCTAGCCTAACCCTAACCTAACCCTAGGCTGATCCTAACCCTAACCCCTACCCCAACCCTAACCCTAACCTAACCCTGGCCCTAGCCTAACCCTAACCGAACCCTAGGCTGACCCTAACCCTAACCCTTACCCCAACCCTAACCCTAACCAGGACCCCAGCCTAACCCTAACCTAACCCTAGGCTGACCCTAACCCCACCCTAACCCCATCCTAACCCTAACCCAGCCTTAACCCGAGCCTAAACCCAACCGAACCCTGGGTTAACCCTAACCCGACCTTTAACACTGACCGGCCCTGACCTTGACTCTGGGCTCAACCGTACTACCCACCAGGACGACTACACGGATATCGGCCTACATAGGTCCACAGTACAAGAGAGGAGGGGGCTAGAACGGGTTATTAGTGATTATCTATATATTATTTACTCATCTATGGTCTTCTGAGCCCTTGGACACCAATCTTAGAGGTTTTGGCCCACTTTCAATTAATTTCACAATTTCACGTAGGGCACCTTTAATTTTTTCGAATAAGGACCAGTGGGTCATTATTGGTTATTAATACTTCATTTTCTCATAATTAGTTTTCTGAGCCCATGGACACTACTCCTGGAGGTTTGGACCCAGTTTCAATTAATTTCAAATTTTACATAGGACACCTTTAATTTTTTCAAACAAGGACCATTGGGTTATTCTTAATATTATTTTACTCACAATTATTCTTCCGAGCCCTTGGACACTTTTCCAAGAGGTTTTGGGACCAATTTCAATTAGTTAATATTTCACATAGGGCACCTTTAATTCTTTCGAACAGGGACCAGGAGGCCCTATTGGAGATCAATCACTTCCCTCTGATTCCGAAAAGGTTTTATTTGGTTCTGTGCAAATAAAATAAGACCTACAACGCTCCTTTTATGTTTATATATCTTTACAGATATATATATGTGTGTAGGTTTATATATTTTATTTTTTATATATATGTATATATATATATATATAAAAGACACTATGTTTAGGTTGATACCACTATGGGACTGTTTTCTATCATTTACTGACTAATGGGCCATGATACAGACATTGATTGACCTCATGGTATCCCTACTGTTTTTTATGTGTGTATTATTATGTAAATATATTCCGATACTATATTAATGCCTTTCTACTGTGTTATATAATATGTATATTATATTACAATTATATATCATTTATTGTGTATCATATATTGTTTTAATAATAATGATGATGTTATATAAATACCTTACTCCGGTATTATATGTTGTGTTATATATGGTTATATGCTTTACATCATCTATTACCTTCTGTATTGCTTCAATTCCATACCGTTTTGTACATACCTTGACCTCTGTATTACACGGGAAGTTCTTCCTGCTGGGGGTCATGTCACGCTAATGCCTTGGATGTGACGTATTGTTAGCATTGCGAACCTGAAGAAGGCACAACAACAGGCCGAAACGTAGTTTTATTCGCAATAAAGTATATCTTGTAATACAACTGCTGACCTTTTCGTCATTTCTTTACATCAATTAGGCATTAGCTTTTTCATTCATAGTTTTCAATAGTATCTAGTTTTTATTAGTTTTATTAGTTTTTTGGAGTATGAGTGAGTGGACCGAGGTGCGGTATGGCCGGCGCCGCCGCCATTCCCGCTCGCCGGGAGATGCGAGGCCTTGCCGCCAACCCAGCGGGGATGAGTGGGACCACTCACTGCAGAGGGACCGGCGTCCACCATCACCATCGACGGGTCGGCGTCCCGTTACGCCACCCAGGTCTGGACGCTACCCGCGACCACCACCGGCGGGCCGTCGTCCTCGCACGCCACCCAGACCACGACGACCCTACTCACCTTTACCACCGACGGGTAGACGTCCCCGCACACCACCCGGTAGGAGACGCTCATACTCACCTGTACCACCAGCAGGCCGGCGTCCCCGCACGCCACCAGGGACCCGACGACCCTACCCACCCTACTTACCTTCCTGGGACGGACGTCCTTACCATCCACGGGGAGACAGACGTCCCCACCCACCACCGAGGACCTGGCGTCCACTGTCACCACGGAGGCCCCGACGTCCATTCCGGGAGCCCAGAGAAGAACGACACCATTCTCCACATGGCCAGACCATCTTTACCTCCAGGGACCACCGTCCCTATGAAAACTCCTGGGGCCGTGACCGCGGGGAGCACGTGGGCTGGATGGACCGTGCACCATCCCCCCTCCGTTACCGGAGGGGTTATGATTACACCCTAACCCTAACCCTAACCCTAAACCCTAACCCTAACCCTAACCCGTTCTCGAGTTATTCCCGATAGTATCACTTCGAGTGGTTTTCATCCCCATACCTAACCCTAACCCTAACCCTAACCCTAATTAGGATCAGCTAGCCTAAGTTTATGATCGCCAAAGTAAAGCGGTAATATATAATTTCACCACTAGATGGCATACGCGCTCCATGTTAAAATCACCCATACTTGAGTAGTACTAGAGGGTCCCTGCCTGGAGGCATGTAATAGTTGAAGTTGCAGTCCATATTCCGGAATCACTACCTGGCTGCCTACCCGACTTTGGGTGCTCATTTCCCCGCACACATTCGGGAGAGGGTCCCTGCCTGGATCTAACAGAGTTGGAAGTTGAAGTCCTCCCAAATATGACCTGGTTACTTACCTGAGTTTAGATGCTCATTTCCCCGCATACATTCGGGAGAGGCTCCCTGTCTGGATCTAAGTAATAAAGTTGGAAGTTGAAGTCCATGTTCCGGAATATCACCTGGCTACCTACCCGACTTTTGGTGCTCATTTCCCCGCATACATTCGGGAGAGGGTCCCTGCCTGGATCTAAGTAATAAAGTTGGAAGTTGAAGTCCATGTTCCGGAATATCACCTGGCTACCTACCCGACTTTGGGTGCTCATTTCCCCGCACACATTCGGGAGAGGGTCCCTGCCTGGATCTAACAGAGTTGGAAGTTGAAGTCCTCCCAAATATGACCTGGTTACTTACCTGAGTTTAGATGCTCATTTCCCCGCATACATTCGGGAGAGGGTCCCTGCCTGGATCTAAGTAATAAAGTTGGAAGTTGAAGTCCATGTTCCGGAATATCACCTGGCTACCTACCCGACTTTGGGTGCTCTTTTCCCCGCAGACATTGAGTGTAAGGTCCCTGCCTGAACCATGGTCAAAAACATGGAAGTTGAAGTCCATGTTCCGGAACAAAACCTGAATGCCTACCCGACTTTGGGTGCCCTTTCCCCGCAGACATTGAGTGTAAGGTCCCTGCCTGGACCATGGTCAAAAACATGGAAGTTGAAGTCCATGTTCCGGAACAAAACCTGAATGCCTTCCCAGCTTTGGGTGCTCATTTCCCGGCACACATTCGGGAGAGGGTCCCTGCCTGGAGGTAAGTAATAGAATTGGAAGTTGAAGTCCTACCGAATATGACCTGGTTACTTACCTGAGTTTAGGTGCTCATTTCCCCGCACACATTTGGGAGAGGGTCCCTGCCTGGATCTAAGTAATAGAGTTGGAAGTTGAAGTTCAAGTTCCGGAATATCACCTGGCTACCTACCCGACTTTGGGTGCTCTTTTCCCCGCAGACATTGAGTGTAAGGTCCCTGCCTGGACCATGGTCAAAAACATGGAAGTTGAAGTCCATGTTCCGGAACAAAACCTGAATGCCTTCCCAGCTTTGGGTGCTCATTTCCCGGCACACATTCGGGAGAGGGTCCCTGCCTGGAGGTAAGTAATAGAATTGGAAGTTGAAGTCCTACCGAATATGACCTGGTTACTTACCTGAGTTTAGGTGCTCATTTCCCCGCACACATTTGGGAGAGGGTCCCTGCCTGGATCTAAGTAATAGAGATGGAAGTTGCAGTCCATATTCCGGAATCACTACCTAGCTGCCTACCCGACTTTGGGTGCTCTTTTCCCCGCAGAGATTGAGTGTAAGGTCCCTGCCTGGACCATAGTCAAATACATGGAAGTTGAAGTCCATGTTCCGGAACAAAACCTGAATGCCTTCCCAGCTTTGGGTGCTCATTTCCCGGCACACATTCGGGAGAGGGTCCCTGCCTGGAGGTAAGTAATAGAATTGGAAGTTGAAGTCCTACCGAATATGACCTGGTTACTTACCTGAGTTTAGGTGCTCATTTCCCCGCACACATTTGGGAGAGGGTCCCTGCCTGGATCTAAGTAATAGAGATGGAAGTTGCAGTCCATATTCCGGAATCACTACCTGGCTGCCTACCCGACTTTGGGTGCTCTTTCCCCGCAGACATTGAGTGTAAGGTCCCTGCCTGAACCATGGTCAAAAACATGGAAGTTGAAGTCCATGTTCCGGAACAAAACCTGAATGCCTACCCGACTTTGGGTGCCCTTTCCCCGCAGACATTGAGTGTAAGGTCCCTGCCTGGACCATGGTCAAAAACATGGAAGTTGAAGTCCATGTTCCGGAACAAAACCTGAATGCCTTCCCAGCTTTGGGTGCTCATTTCCCGGCACACATTCGGGAGAGGGTCCCTGCCTGGAGGTAAGTAATAGAATTGGAAGTTGAAGTCCTACCGAATATGACCTGGTTACTTACCTGAGTTTAGGTGCTCATTTCCCCGCACACATTTGGGAGAGGGTCCCTGCCTGGATCTAAGTAATAGAGATGGAAGTTGCAGTCCATATTCCGGAATCACTACCTGGCTGCCTACCCGACTTTGGGTGCTCTTTCCCCGCAGACATTGAGTGTAAGGTCCCTGCCTGAACCATGGTCAAAAACATGGAAGTTGAAGTCCATGTTCCGGAACAAAACCTGAATGCCTACCCGACTTTGGGTGCCCTTTCCCCGCAGACATTGAGTGTAAGGTCCCTGCCTGGACCATGGTCAAAAACATGGAAGTTGAAGTCCATGTTCCGGAACAAAACCTGAATGCCTTCCCAGCTTTGGGTGCTCATTTCCCGGCACACATTCGGGAGAGGGTCCCTGCCTGGAGGTAAGTAATAGAATTGGAAGTTGAAGTCCTACCGAATATGACCTGGTTACTTACCTGAGTTTAGGTGCTCATTTCCCCGCACACATTTGGGAGAGGGTCCCTGCCTGGATCTAAGTAATAGAGATGGAAGTTGCAGTCCATATTCCGGAATCACTACCTAGCTGCCTACCCGACTTTGGGTGCTCTTTTCCCCGCAGACATTGAGTGTAAGGTCCCTGCCTGGACCATAGTCAAATACATGGAAGTTGAAGTCCATGTTCCGGAACAAAACCTGGCTACCTATCCGAATTTGGGTGCTCATTTCCCCGCTGACATTTGGTAGAGGGTCCCTGCCTGGAGGTATGTAATAGAGTTGGAAGTTGCCGTTCAAGTTCCGGAATATCAACTGGCTAAACTCAAATTAGGAGGCGTGGTCTGTATGAGTAGCAAGATGACGTAGGTGAGCTAAGGCTATAACTACTACCGTCTCTCCATTCAAATTCATACACGCGGCAAGAATCGACATTCATGAGATTGAGGAATCACAGACCAGGACAGCCAAATCCCGCCAATTTAACCAGACCTTGGGTTGTCTCGAATATGGAAGACGTAAGTAGAGTTCTTGGAAGTTGATTGTTTCACAGTTGCATGTTTATGTCTGGACAGGTACCCAGAACACCTGAGGATAAAGAGGACCAAAAGACGTATGCTGAACTTAAACCATGTTCTTTACAGTATTTAGAGGATGAACAGGATGAGGAGACAGCAGATGAGGGTGACCGGTTCTCTCAGATCATTCCATCTTACCAGGAGCCCATGTCCCACATATTACAGCCGGTAAGTAGAATTCATGGATGTTGCTTTGTCAGAATTGAACCTCTTATTAAAGTGTGCTTTAGTTGCTAATCATTTATATTTTATTTAGGTTGAGAGTACAATTACTGACAGCGACCAAGAGATGGATGCACTTGAGAACATTCTGAAAAGCACAGATTTCTCTCAGCTTCTGCAGAAACCAAAAAGATCTCAGCAGCACCTGCGAAGACAGATAAAGAAAAAGATCCATCAGAAGGCTCACAAGATTCAGAAAAGAAGTGAGGAGAATAGAAAGAGCAGGAGCAAGAAGGAACAAAAGGGAAAGAATGAGAAGAAAGTAACAGTAACGAAGAAGCTTCCCTCTGGCAAACAGCATCCTGCCACAACCTCTAGAAAGGCAAGTTATGACCTGTAGAGGTAATTGATTGACTTCACTTGGGTTGCTGCTTAATAGTTGACCTCTTAATCTTTACAGGGTTGTAGGAGAACTTTGTACTTTTCACCAGAATTCCTAGCCATGCTCAGGCTGGCCTTCCAATTTGACATCCAGAAAAAGATCATCAGGATACGGAGTATTGAAAACACCCTTAACAAAAACCCAGCACTTCGTGGAATGTGCAGAAAGATGGATCTATCTGTTGAAAATGTTCGTACCAGACTTCGAATGATGGTTAAAGATCAAGATTGATGTAAACTGTACACATATTTCATTCATTAAAACGTTTGAATGGTGATTGCTGAAGTAGTCATGTCTTTAATTCACCTTTGCAACCATAAAGCTAAACCATAAAGGCTATAAGATGTACTAGATTGTGTAGCTTTTCTGGATGTTCATTCATGTAGTTGATATGGAACATTGTGTAGTTTTTTTGGTGGTTCATGTACATCTTTTGAAACATTGCGGAGCTTTCTGGAAGTTTACGTAGATGTTGTGGAATATTGTGTAGTTTCTCCGGAAGTTCATGTAGTTGTTTTGGAACACTGCTTAACTTAATTGGTGAACCTAATTGGCCCATTTAAATTACAAGGCGTGCCAAATCATCTGTATAAATAGCAAGGTTTGGCACTTGATCACTCCTTTCCACAACTGCGACCATGAAGGTAAGGACATATCTTACTGCATCTCCTTTTCTGAAAGCACATGTTGCTCTCTTGGAATGTAGCATAGATTTCCTGGATGTTCATGTAATTTTTTGGAACACTGTGTAGCTTTCCTGGATGTTCATGTAAGTCTTTTCGAAAACTGTGTAGCTTTCCTGGATGTTCATTTAATTGTTTTTGGAACACTGTGTAGCTTCCCTGGATGTTCATGTTGTTGTTGTGGACTGTTGTGAAGCTTTTCTGGAAGTTCATGTAGTAGGTTTGGAACATTGCGTAGCTTTTCTGGAAGTTTGTGTAGTTAATTTGGAATATTGCCTAGTTTTGCTGGACATTCATGTTACTCTTGTGGAATATTGTGTAGCTTTTCTGAAAGATAGTTATTGGGAATTGAAAAGCTAAAATAAAGGTCACATCTAAAAGTCACATATATTTCTGTCTCTGTTATACCTGATTAATAATAGCAAAAGAAGAAGTGTCCAAAGTGCCCTGATTCCCTAGTAAACCTTTCCCGTCACCTGCGTGATGTTCACCAAATTGATGATCCAAAATAAAGAAGGCTTCATGTTAGTGCAAGATCTCGACGTTACAGTGGGACGCTGCGCTGCCCATTACCCAACTGCACGGACAAGTGTTATACACGGCTGGACAAGCATCTGATGGGGATCCATAAGCAACAGGTTTTACTTTTACAAATGATCATATGTTATTGGGAAGATGTATTTTGCTACATTAAAACAATTTGAAACGCAATATTTTAACAGGGTGCACGTCTAAAAGAGATGCTAACGAAGGCCAAAAGAAGAGCCATTCACCAGGAGCTCCAGGCTATGAAGAGGGCCCCAGGTCAAACTGCACAACCACCAGCACCAGCACCTCCGAACCCAACAATTGCACATCTAGCAAATTAAATAAATAGCCTCAAGCAAGATGTATCGATGCTTCAGAAGGAGGTCAACTACCTCAAGACCCTTTGCTCCACAACTCCACAACAGCCCTCCTTGCGACCCCCTAGACCAAAAAAACAATCAACACCACTCCTTCCTGAACCCACATCACTGGCCTCGCCCAGCATGCTCCAGCCTTCGTCAGCAACAGCTCCATCGCAGTCCCCTCTTCCTAGCCCGCCAGGACTTAGAAAAAGGATTCCCCTGCCTAATCTGGGTAAGTTCATGAAAGTGCTTGTTTGGAAATTTAGGGGTTAACCAAAATGTGTATACTTTTGGGCCTAGGGATAGCCCCATGTTGCTGCTTCTCTACTAAGGGTTGACAGGGAAGGACTAGGAGCAGAAGGTACTCAATTAGGAAATGGGTATCCCACATGCTGTCTTATTGTTGAATACCCATTTTTCAGATAATGTTCTGGACAAATTTGAAGCCAGCCTCATTGGGCCTAACCAGTCCCAACAGGCAATTAGGAACATCAAACAAAGGAGGAGTTATGTGAAGGAATTCCTCATTTTTATGTCTGGAGACAAGGGGGACATCAACAAGACCTTCAATTTTCTCAATGATATGCAAAACCTGAATAGGTGTGTTTTCACTGTTCTCTTCAATATGACATATGAATACACATGAATACACATGAATACACTAATACTTTAAAGATTTTAAAATGCAGTCCACATTTGAAGTGCTTATATATTGCTTTCCATTTTTTTCTTCTCAAGATACCTGACACGTCTGAATGGTAGACTGAAGGCAACCAGTCAGGTGCATATCATTTTGGATATTGAGGCCTTCTTTAAATTTCTCAAACTGCAGACTTGTAGGCTCACTCCAAAAAAGATTGCCTGCATTTTAGAAAAGCTCGCCTTATGGAAAAAATGCTTAGGGCCCCCGAGTTGTGGTTCAAAGACAAGAGTATCGGAGGCTTAAATGTGGTAAGTTTGAATGAAAAGAGTTGCTGATAAGAGGTATGCTGGTCTCAACATGGTGTACTGGTCTCAACATGGTGTACCTTTTTTCTCTTACAGCAAAACTCATACCAGCTGAACACCTCCTTGCCTTCATCCAGCAAACTGTGGTCAGGCTGCCTCAAGCACTGCAAGAACTAACTGAGGACCCAGCCAGTCTTGTTTTGCAGGCCAGAGTGGTAGGGTTGTTGGTGGGGGGCATGGCTTCCACCACGGGGCACAGGAAGTGCATATTCATGGGCATGACTGAAGGGAATGTGCAGAGGGCAGAAGCTTATAAAAGCACTTTTACCATTACAGTGAGTATATCAAATGCGGCAAATGCATTCATGTAAAGTTATTGCAACCTGTCTGGTAGTTTGTCTTTTCTAATGCTTGTCCATTTTCTCAGGTACCTTTGCATAAAACGGCCAAGACCTTTGGTGCTGGCAAGGTCTGTATTCGAAAAGACCTCTTCCAACTTCTCCGGGACTTCTGTGAAGTAAGACCCAGCCTACCAGGCTACGACAAGGCACCAGAGACCTTATTTTTTAACTCCTCAGGCAATGAATTGACACGGATGGGAGTATTTGTAGGATGTGCATGGAAGGACTGTGGACTCCCAGGCTCACCCACGATCACAGACATCCGCACTGCGATTTCCACTCATGTATGTTCCTATCAACTTTACCAAAAAGCTGATATTTTTTCTGATATTTGCTATATCTATAAAGCTCTTTCTCTCCCACAGACTGATGTGGTACTTCCTTTCGAGGAGAGAGCAAAAGTGTCCCAAGCCATGGCACATGATTTGCAGACGGCAAGAAAATTTTATGTGCCTGAGGCAACTGCACAGCAGGCCAGAGGAACAGCATTGAGCATTCTGAAGTCCCTAATGACCTCAGTCAACCAGACAAGTGAGTCTCATTTCTGGTGTTTTCTTGATTTTGTAACCATTGCCATGATGTCTTCTAAGTGGCTGATGAATTGTACAGAAAAACAGCTCCCTCGCCATGATATGCCAGAGGAGCCCATGCAGACCGTGGAGGAGGCAGATCAGCAGGGTCAGACACAGGCGCAGGGAATACTAAAAGATGATTTAGAGGTGTCTACCTCTTCAGATGACTCTGAGGATGAGGAGGGGAAGACAATGGACCAGGAGACATTGGCAGAGTCAGAGGTGTCGGAGTCTGCAGACTCAAGCGACTTTGAGGACGAGGGTCAGGTGAAGGAGGTAATGGTGCAGGGCCAGGAGCAAGCGCAGTCTGAGTCCTGTAGCTCTGAGCCTGACTCCAGTGAGTCAAGTGAAGAGAGCCAGGACTCAGGGGAGTCAGGGGAACCAGGGGAGGTAAGCAGATCAAGGAACTCAAACAACATACAAGATTAAGGTCTAATATGCTATTAATATAGTTTCATTTACAATTTTGTTTCAGATTTTTCTTTCAATTGTATGGTTAGCAATATCAACCCATGTATGTTTCTGTGAACTTTACCAAAGAGCTGATGATCTATAAAACTCATTCTCTCCCACAGACAGAAGTGGCACTTCCCTCTGAGGAAAGCGAGAAGGTCTCTCAAACAACACCTGAATGGCCACCACGAATCAAGCTGGATATATTGAGGGCTCTAATAGAATCTTTCACACCAGGTAAAAGTGGGTCTCATTTTTGGTGTTTTCTTTCTTTTGTAACCATTGTCATGATGTTTTCTAAGTGTCTGATGAATTGTACAGACAAACAGACCATGGAGGAGACAGGTCAGCAGGAGAGACAGGATGAGGGGATACCTGAGAAGGCAATGGAGCTGGACCACGAGACATCGGCAGACTATGAAGCTGAGGGGTCAGGTCAGCAGGAGACACAGGATCAGGGGATACTTGAGAAGGCAATGGAGCTGGACCATGAGACATTGGCAGACACTGAAGCTGAGGGGTCAAGGGACTTAAGTGACTCAGAGGAGGGTCAGATGAAGACTGGGAATCAGGGCCAGGAGGAAGAGTCAGAGTCCGAGTATGAGTCTGAAGACTCAAGCGCCTCTGAGGCAGTGGGTCAGTTGAAGGGCCAGGAGGAAGAACAATCCGAGAGTAGCTCTGAGTCTGCGGACTCGAGCGAGTCAGATTCTGAGTCCCAGAGTCCCACTGTTACTACCACAATGGTAGGAGGAAATTATGTGTGTTAAAACATTAAAAAGTTGTTCAACTAAAAGCATGGAATTTGAAGTAGAATTTCTGGAATGTCAATTGAGTGCCTACACCTGACATTGTGTGCTACTTAGCCCTTAAATATTCTGTAGACAGTCCCTGCCTGGACCATAGTCAAATACATGGAAGTTTAAGTCCATGTTCCGGAATATCACCTGGCTACCTACCCGAATTTGGGTGCTCATTTCCCCGCATACATTCGGGAGAGGGTCCCTGCCTGGATCTAAGTAATAGAGTTGGAAGTTGAAGTCCTCCCAAATATGACCTGGTTACTTACCTGAGTTTAGATGCTCATTTCCCCGCATACATTCGGGAGAGGCTCCCTGTCTGGATCTAAGTAATAAAGTTGGAAGTTGCAGTTCAAGTTCCGGAATATCACCTGGCTACCTACCCGAATTTGGGTGCTCATTTCCCCGCATACATTCGGGAGAGGGTCCCTGCCTGGATCTAAGTAATAAAGTTGGAAATTGAAGTCCATGTTCCGGAATATCACCTGGCTACCTACCCGACTTTGGGTGCTCATTTCCCCGCACACATTCGGGAGAGGGTCCCTGCCTGGATCTAACAGAGTTGGAAGTTGAAGTCCTCCCAAATATGACCTGGTTACTTACCTGAGTTTAGATGCTCATTTCCCCGCATACATTCGGGAGAGGCTCCCTGCCTGGATCTAAGTAATAAAGTTGGAAGTTGAAGTCCATGTTCCGGAATATCACCTGGCTACCTACCCGACTTTGGGTGCTCATTTCCCCGCACACATTCGGGAGAGGGTCCCTGCCTGGATCTAACAGAGTTGGAAGTTGAAGTCCTCCCAAATATGACCTGGTTACTTACCTGAGTTTAGATGCTCATTTCCCCGCATACATTCGGGAGAGGGTCCCTGCCTGGATCTAAGTAATAAAGTTGGAAGTTGAAGTCCATGTTCCGGAATATCACCTGGCTACCTACCCGACTTTGGGTGCTCATTTCCCCGCACACATTCGGGAGAGGGTCCCTGCCTGGATCTAACAGAGTTGGAAGTTGAAGTCCTCCCAAATATGACCTGGTTACTTACCTGAGTTTAGATGCTCATTTCCCCGCATACATTCGGGAGAGGGTCCCTGCCTGGATCTAAGTAATAAAGTTGGAAGTTGAAGTCCATGTTCCGGAATATCACCTGGCTACCTACCCGACTTTGGGTGCTCATTTCCCCGCACACATTCGGGAGAGGGTCCCTGCCTGGATCTAAGTAATAAAGTTGGAAGTTGCAGTTCAAGTTCCGGAATATCACCTGTCTGGGGAAATTCTGACCCCTTGTGGCCGTCTACTGACATTACACTAACAATTTTCAAAAACTGGAAAAAAATAGTTAAACGTTATATTTTTTTAAACAAGTCACAAGTACAAACAACAAAAATATAGAAGTATCTCTTAATTTGTTTTGGTACATTTCTCTGAACCCTTAGGCCTTTATATGGAATTCCAGATTTTCTACTTGGAAGTGCGCGGAATTTA
This sequence comes from Merluccius polli, assembly GCA_030340625.1. NCBI lineage: Eukaryota > Metazoa > Chordata > Actinopteri > Gadiformes > Merlucciidae > Merluccius > Merluccius polli. The sequence goes on from JAOPHQ010002298.1 coordinate 236,045, forward strand.
GAGGCATCCATTGACTTAACATTGGATGCGCCTGTTGCTTTCGCTAACCTTGGAATTGCAGTAGGTTTTGTGGAAATATTCCAACAAAAATACCAATAACTCCAAGATTGCTACACGCAATTCCGGAATTGGGATACCGTGTGCCTAACCCTAACCCTAACCCTAACCTAACCCTAGGCTAACCCTAACCCTTACCTAACCCTAACCCTAACCAAGCCCTTATCCTAGCCTAACCCTAACCTGACCCTAGGCTAACCCTAACCCTTACCTTAAAAAAAAAATAAAATAAAAAAAATACCTAAACCACGCCCCCTTATCGTACGAAAGTGACGTCGGACTTGGTATGGTTGGAAAGAAGAGGTTTTCACCTTTCTATAAACGTTGGTCTCATGACTCTAGCACATTCCTAGCCAGAGATATGAACTTGTGAGCGCACAATGGCCATCCGCGTCGCATGCGCGTCACTTTGACGCGTTTTTCGCCCGTAACTTTTGAACGCAAAGTCGGACAATGTCGGACAAAGCCTCCATTCCCACTAATTCGACCACGCTGAACACGCTGGTATGAGCCACGTATTTTTAAGACTTACCGTTCTCGAGATACGTCCGATTTAGCGCTTTTTACGCCACCACGCCCCCTTATCGTACGAAAGTGACGTCGGACTTGGTATGGTTGGAAAGAAGAGGTTTTCACCTTTCTATAAACGTTGGTCTCATGACTCTAGCACATTCCTAGCCAGAGATATGAACTTGTGAGCGCACAATGGCCATCCGCGTCGCATGCGCGTCACTTTGACGCGTTTTTCGCCCGTAACTTTTGAACGCAAAGTCGGACAATGTCGGACAAAGCCTCCATTCCCACTAATTCGACCACGCTGAACACGCTGGTATGAGCCACGTATTTTTAAGACTTACCGTTCTCGAGATACGTCCGATTTAGCGCTTTTTACGCCACCACGCCCCCTTATCGTACGAAAGTGACGTCGGACTTGGTATGGTTGGAAAGAATAGGTTTTCCCCTTTCTATAAACGTTGGTCTCATGACTCTAGCACATTCCTAGCCAGAGATATGAAGTTGTGAGCGCACAATGGCCATCCGCGTCGCATGCGCGTAACTTTGACGCGTTTTTCGCCCGTAACTAACCCTAGACTCTTTGGTTGTGTCCACAGACACTTAAGCCCCCACGCCACGTCAAGGCAGAGTCCTTGTGGAGGTTAGTACTTTTTTTGGTGTTTTTATTGATTTTTTTTTGTTTGTTTTTTTCATGAACTACATACATATAACAATGATTAGGAACTATGTACAGTAACAAAAAAAGAACAGCAGATACTAATAATGCTCTCAATTTTTAAACTGCTGCACAAATCTGCTGCCTTTTTTTAACAAAGGCTTTGAGTGTCCTTGCAGGCAGCCTCTTTACCTCAGTGTCCCTGAGGTAAACTTGATAGGCCTGCCTGTGGGTCAGGGCAGGGCTTAAATCAATTAGTGCCAACTCCTCACTTGACCAGTAGGTTTTGGTGTTTGAAGGGAAGTAGCGGATCTCCCGCCTTCTTACTCTAGCTGGCTCCTGATCCTCTTCAACCCCCTGGACATCATCGTCCTGCTGGTCCTGCTCCTCCTCCTCAATCTTCGCCTTCTCCGATGGCGGCTGCTTTGCAGGAGGTGCTGCTTTTCTAGGGGGGAGGCGGGTGGGGATTGTTTCATGCAGCTTCCATAATTTAAATGGAGTCCCCTTTGGGAGCATACATTTAGAGAGGAGCAGCAACTCCTGCATGCGGGCCATAGAAAAGGGCAACAATTTCAGAAGGTCCTCCAACGCCTTGAAGTTGACGAAGTCGTTGTTCTCCAACAGGGCAATGGAGGACAGGAAGGTGAGGACATTGAGTATGTCTGCCGTTGGCTTGAGTGCTGCAGAGACGCGCACCATGCACTTATGGAGCCACGGCATTCCCTGGTCCCTGTAGCGCTCCAGCTTGGAGTGGTACACGATGCCTCGCCTCTCCAGTTCCTGGAGGACCTGGCCCTGAACGACGGCAACCCTCGTGCTCACATGGACCGCCTTGCCCTTGATGAATAATTCAACAATGGACTTTTTGTCCCATGAGGCACGAGGGTGCCTTGTTTGCCAGACCCTGATGTGGGGGAACCACCGCAGCTGCAGCTCCTCAAGGCCAAGGGTGAGGCACTCTGAGACTGAGGCACCACTGCTTTCCACAAGTTCCTTAGCTTTATTAAAAAGCATGGGGAAGGGGAAGGCCTTTTTGCTGACAAGAAGCTCAATGAGCTTATCAGGCTGGGTGGCACCCACAACCTTGCTGAAGGCAGGTTGCTCATCCTGCTTCCACTCTTCCAGGCTGATGTCTAAGTCAGGCTTCTGGTAGAGGTCCTCGAGTAGGAGCCTCCATAACTGGGTTCCAACCACTGAGGGAGCAGCATCCAAGTCGTCGACCAGACGAAAGATCCGCATAACGCGGCTAACATTCCGTTGATCAACTGTCCAGTTGAGCAACGGTGGTGGGCTCACCTCAGCGGTGGCAGAGTTATGGGGCGACAGACCCGGGAACCCCCTGTGTCTTGTCAGAGACTTGGAGCGTGACGCAGACACGCCCAGGATCTGAGAAAGCTGGCCATCTGCTAGGGACAGGGGATGGCCATACAGAATTTCTTCAAGAGCCAGCTCACTCTGGAAGGCTCTCCAGGCATAATCGAAGCCTCCCCTACCTCTCCGAGTCTTGTAAGCCTCACTGAGGCGTTTCACATGATAATCAATTACTGGGCGCAGAACTGTAAACAGCCCCCTGCTCTCGACATCCTGAAAAGGAAGGAGCAAGGACCTGCCAGAGAGTTCGTCCCAGAGCTTGGCTATGTCAAAGGCATCCTCCGGATGCAAGATGTGGCGGAGGTTTGGGTGCTCGAAAAGCCTAACCTGCTCCAAGCGGCAGGTTAGTTGGCTTCCAAATTTGCACGACATGTCCACCATGTGCTCCAAATAAGTAACAGCTCTGCTGTACATTGCTGAAACAGTGCTTGGGTGGAGCATGTCGCAGCAAGTAATCACGCCACTAACCGGATGCTTGAACGGCTTACTGAGGTGGGTGTGTGGGGAGTTGGTGTAAACCTGAAGGAATGTTAGCTGGCCATCACATTCCCTCACACCACCAAGCACCCCCAGCAAACCCCTGGACAGGTCAATGTCCCTACCCTCAAGGGCACTTTGGTAGTTTGCTGTCTCTGACATCCCTAAGGCTGGGAAGAGGGCCCCACGGTCGCCCACCCACTCCTCCAGGCCAGACCTGGACCACATCAAGTGCATTCCAGTGCCTTGCATGGGTGAAATATTCAAGGCAAAGTGGACGGACACACTTCTGATGTGGTCCACGTCTGCCAGGCTGAGGAGATTGAGGGTGTCGGAGGACTTCTGCCCAAATTTGGTGAGGGTTATGAGGAAGGTGGCGTGCTCCTCGACATCAACCCTCTTCAATGCTGCGTCAAGAAGACCAAGGATGAATCCCTGGTCTTGTTTCAGAAGGTTGAAGTTAGAAAGATTGGAGAGACTATTCTTCTGAATGGAGGCACAGCCACGGTCCAAATCCCCCACATTCCTCAGACCTTCAGTGAAAGATACCCTGACCAGCTTTAAAAGGTCTGAGGTATACATCTCAGTGACATTACCGTCAAATGGAGCAGTCAGGGAGGCTTGACTATTACGCGGCACTACGGTAATGTTCAAAAACTCGCCAGATGAGGTCATTCGTAGTGTAATGCCCAACACCTGCTTTAGGGCTTTCAAGCCATTTTGGCTGCATTTCTTAAGAGGCAAATGTTTCTTAAGGAAGTGGTAGTGGTGCTGGACAATGCTGGGGAATTTTAAATACGGTAGATGGGGCTTCAGGGAGGTGAGGCATTCTAGCTCCACTACCAGCCCATCGATATCCCGGGTAATGCCCAGGTGCATCTGCCACCACTGATAGCAGGTTGAAAATAGCGGGACCCTGACATCCTCATCATGCAGGAAGGCCTCAACGCCTGAATGCTCATCGTATGCCTCAAGGAGGCGCTGGGAGTTTTCGTTTGCGGTGTTTATGAAGCTGTCCATGTTTCGAGAGAAAGCACGACTGAGCTGCCTCAGCCAGGGGCTCTCCTTATATACTCTGCCACCGCCTGTAGATCCGCCCCCTAACTTTAAGCTATAAAATAAAGGTTAAATAGATAATTCAACTCACTGATCCTCATATAGCTCCCCACTCGAAGGTCTCAGACCCTTGAAACTCATACCACTTGTTCATCTCTTCAAGACGGATTTTTTTAGACCAACCACAAGTTTTTCCGACCTTCTGTTCAGGAGTTATGAATTTATTAAAGAACGAAGTTATATTAATCTTATAACTCTTTAACCAAATGTTTTATATTTCGATTTCGAAAGACTTGTTTACATAATTGTTTCTCTTGAAAGGCAGGTCGTGGAGACCTGAAACCAAGTCCTACACCCACTAAATCGACCATGGCCTTTCCAACGGTACCACTCTTGACATCGTGCGATGTTGGGAAATATGTGTACATTCGTCACCATTACTTCGTTTTTTAATAAATTCATAACTCTTGAACCAAATTTTTTACACACTTGTGGTTGGTACCATTGGAAAGCCCGTGGTCGAATTAGGGGGATGGATCGTGGTTTCAAGTCCCTACCACCTTTGGACATTCGAATTCAAAAGAATTATGGTATGGTCGAGAAATTTAAAGGACCACCTTCAAAAAATTAACACAAAATGGATGGTACCAATAGACTCTAAATGGTCTGAAACGTGCTCTAAACATGTTTTCTACTAACATGTTTTGGCTGTCAACACTTAGAAAAATGTTAGAAAAATCGGGCCTATTCATTTCCAATGGGAAACGGTTTTTGCTAAATATCTCCTGAACCAAAGGTCATGGCGACTTCTAAGTGGGTGGCGTCAGACCTAATTCGTGGTCTCTGAACACGCCTGAGGTGGTCCCATGTCGATCTCACTTTCCGTTCCGGAGATATGGCAAAAAAAACAAAAAAAAACGGCCGTATCTCCGGAACCGGAAGTCATGGAGACTTGGGGGTGGGCTCATTGTGATTTTTAGGCCTCATTTAGGGGGGGTAGAACTTGGTTTCATCCACATGGGATATTCCTATCTGAAGATATTCGCATGTGGGTAGGGGTACCCATTACCTCGCTGAGCCTGTAACCTAACCCTAACCCTAACCCTAACCCTTACCTATTCGTCTATTAGCTTGTCCCTTAGCTCATATTTTAAATCCAATTTCACCTATTGTATGGCCCATCATGCCTCTTTCAATAATTCGAGGGTTATTACCGCGTTCAGGCGCAACAGGAATCTGGGGGATGTCCTGGTCCAGGCCAGGTTATCCCCTCTCGTTGGGCATGTCCTTGCTAGAACGGACAACAGGTTCCTAATTACACCACGTTTTGTTCTAAATCGCTGCAAGGACACGTGGCATGCCATTACACAATTATTTTCCCCTTCTTCAGTTAACTGTGTTTACCTTGTCCAGTGCTTATCCTGCCCCATACAACTGGTGGGTGAGACAGGTTTGTCCTTGGCTACTCGTGATAGGCAACACAGGCATGACATCACATTTAACAATAATGTAGACTCACCTCTGGTCCACCATTTTCTCCTGCACGGCCTTGACTCCATGAGGATGGCTGGCCTCCAGGGCAACATCCTCTGGACCTTGCACCAGAGACGTGAGAAGGAGAGATTTTGGATCCACCTATTGGATGCTGTATCCATACGCCCCTTATAACATACTTCTACATATTAATTCCCCCTTACTTGTGCTAGGTTAACCTCGACCTGACCCTAACCCTTACCATAACCACACCCCCACCCTGGCCTAACCCTATCCTTATTGGGTTAACCTCCACCTTAACCCAACCCTAACCTATAGGGTTAGAAATAGAAAAATCACCATTTTTGAAAAATCAGATAGAACCCTAACCCTAACCCTTCATTTTTATTTTCATTTTGTGATTTATGTACAATATATACATTACTTGTTGGCATTGTTATTTACAAGCTTCATGTGGGAAGCGTTGCCACCACGTTAATTCAACGAACCAATGGGGTGTGCAGCTGTGCAACAGCCTATCATATAGGTGGGCGCGCACACGCTAATTAGCATGCGGGCCCAGTTGCACAGCTGCACACTCCATCCATTCTCATTGTGCGTTACCTGATGAAGACCACATACACGGTCGAAATGTCGTCTGCACTGGAAATAAATGGATTAATTCCAACTTCCTTACCTTGCAACGCTTCTTCATTTTTTTATCACTTTTTATAGTTTTATTTTACATCACAACACCATCATGACGGAGTGGACCACGGTGAGCTACAATAGGCGCCGCCGCCACACATACACGCCACTGCACAGCTGGCGTCCCAACGTGCCGCAGACGGAGAGTAGACACATCTCGCCGCCGAGAGACCAACGTCCCCACTCCGGGTCCTGGGGCCGTGACCGCTGGAGGGTCCAAGGTGTGATGGCCCGTGCACCTCCCCTCCCTCACGGGGGGGATCACTTACCTTACTAACCCTAACCCTAACCCTAACCCATTTCATCCCGGTTAAAACTCACTCCAAAGGTGACTCCTATTTATTTAAATAAATAAATATACCAATCAAATAATCACTCATCGAAAAGACGAAAGAAGAAAGAAAAATCTTTAAGTCTATAGTATAAAAACAATACTGGTTTTAATACAAGACAGACAACTAATTCATTTTAATAATGCATTAATGTTAAAAGGGGAGTGACGAGAGAGCTGCGGATGACTGGATATTGGCGAGTGCATTGCCTTTGATCCCCTATTCAACCGCCCAGTCGTCGGATGAGGTGGGGGGGGTCATCGAGATAACTTATACAAACCTAACCCTAACCCTAACCCTCTACATCCAAAAAAATGCATGTTTGGGATCTGAGGGTCAATTGTAAATGGCTTATCATGGGGGACTCAAACCTCTCTCGCATCCCTGCACACAACATTCCACAACTCCAAATAGAGAGCTATCCGTGGGCTAACTTCCGGCATGCACAGGCCTCATTACAAAAGGCTGTCCCATCTGCGGGACAGAGGGTCGAGAAGGTTATCCTCTCTTTTGGGATAAATAGCAGGGGGAATAAAACTAGAGAGACCACTCTTAAAAGTGCACAGGCTGCTCTGGGGGCAGCTAGGAGACGTTTCCCTTGTGGAAGTCTTCATCCCCCAGGTTAACTATTCTAAGTTTCTTCCCCTAACAGAACAGCACAACCTTGATATTCTCAATGAGGAACTGGAGATTCGCGTTCCTTACATTCCCCTCCTACCTGAGAGCCAGTTCACGACGGGTCCTGACCGCATCCACTGGACGGCAGAGACCGGCAGGGCCTTCCTGGACTACTGGAAGGAGGCTTTAAACATCAAGTCCCCCTGAGCCCTCTACTGGCGGGGGAAGAGCAGACATCGCCTTTTCAGTACGTCCCTATGGAGCAACCCTAGCCCACGCTGTGATACCGTCTGCCACACGGATTTCTGATTTTGAAAAGCAGGCATCAGCTTCTCTAGTGGGTCAAACTGTAATTAACCTGTCACA